>QUSE01000004.1:2158481-2309374 GCA_006508115.1 Apiospora malaysiana | reverse complement strand
TATAACTTAATTAATATTATTAATATATTAAAAAATCTTTATATTTATAATATTTATAATAACCCTTTAAGGGATTAGCCGCTTATTACCCTAGAGGCCCTTACCGATACCTACCGTACCTATAGGGTAATCGACCTAACCGCTTTATATTTTATTATAAGGGACTTTAATATCGAGAGCCTATTATAAATTATAAAGGACCTAGGGGATAGAGGTATTATATAGGACGGTACCCTATACCTTAGGGACTTTTTAAATATCGAAAGCTTAGAGGTAATATTACCCCCGGGTACCTATATTAGATTAAAAAATACTTTATCCTTTATTATCGACTTAACTATTTATTATTAAGTAATAATTAAATTACTTTTCGAGTATAGGAGGGCCGATAAGGTATATTACGATTCCGATTACCGTCCTATCTATACTATCCTTTAATTATAATTATTATAAGCCCCGTAATACCCCCTTAGGAAACTTTAAATTAATATACCTATAAATATATTTAAGACTCGACTTATTACCCGGCTACCCCGGCTATAGGGTAGGCTATCGAATTAATAAATAATCGATACGCTTTAAGAGGTTATTCAAGCCCTTTAGGATACGATTAAAGAAATTGTGCTAGTAGTAGACCCTATAATTTACTATAAGCCCGGCTTCTTAATAAAGTATAAAACGAAGTACCGCAAGACGAACCGCCTTAAAAGGATTTGGTAACGCTCTAGGGTACCGAAAGATTAGGTAATATACTATAAAGCCAAAAATTAAAAAGGTATAATAATAAAAGAGGTATTAACCGAGGCTTAATAAGAGAAGGTAAATAAAACCTATACTAAGGGATTAAAGGGTATATAGGGATTAATTAAAATATTTAAATCCTTTAACCAGGGCGTCCAAAAATAGAATATTACTCCTATTATCGATAAATAGACTATATTTAAAGGAAAGGTAAACGTATTTAATAAAATATTCTTTCTCCCGCTATTAGATAAATTACCCTCTCCCCCGCCGAAAATTAAATATTAGGATTTTATCCCCTACCTACCCCTTACTCAAAATAAAGTTATATAGGTTATTTTTAAGCTATAACTATATAAGGCCCTAGGACCCTTTAGGATCCCTAATTATATCCTTTATATCTCGATAGACCTTTTAATACCTTTATTATACCCGTTCTTTAATTATTACCTTTTTTAGGGCTTTTACCCCTTTAAGGACTCTATTATAATAATCCTTAAAAAGCTTAATAAAGCTATTTATAATACTGTAAAATCTTTTAAACCGATCGCCCTTCTAAAGATAATTAATAAAGCCCTAGAATTAACGCTAACCGAGCGTATTAACTATTATATTAAGTACTATTCTTTATTACTATAGGATTATATCGGAACTCGCAAAATAAGATCTATAGAATATATAATATATATATTATTAGAACGTATCTATATAATATATAGAATAACCGATAAAGGGAAATATCTAATAACTACCCTATTAATATTAAATATATTAGGGGCTTTCGATAACGTGGATTATAATAAGTTTATTAATTATTTAGCTAGAAAAAGCCTACCTAGGCCTATTATCTAATAGATTAATAATTAACTAAGGGATCGCTATACTAAATTTAAATTCCCTAAAAGGGAGTTTAATTAAATCCTTTAGAATTACAATATCCCCTAAGGATCGTTACTATTATTATTACTATAGTTATTTTATAATGCGGACCTCCTTAATAAAATTTTAAAGGGAGGTATTACTGCGAAGGGCGTTACGATATCTACTAAAGGCGCTGGCACGGTAGCCGCCATAAGGACTGCCCTAGGTATAGATAGTTCCCGGGATAGTACTAGTACCGGTAACGGTGGCCACTCCCGGGCGGCCCTCCAGGGCGACCTGCCATAGAGTAGTATACTATAGGGTAATCCCCTCTAGGGTAGCCCTAAGGTAATTACCACTATGTAAATTAATAATACCGGTATTCTAATTATTAGCGAGTTAATAAAAGCTAATTGTAGAATGCTGGAAAAGGTATATAGGAGAGTTATAATATAGGTAATGAAATATAGCTATATCTTTATATTATAGAAGTACGAGTTAATATATTTCTATATTAGGAGGGCCCGAGCTCCCTATATACCTAATAAAAATATATTAATATAAAGGGCACCTATAAGGATAGGTATACTTAATTAGACTGCAGCTATATTATAATAGATATTTAACCTTAATAGGATATTACTAATGGAATACCTATAGCTCCCTAAAGCTATACTGATCGAGCCGACCTAGAAATTATAGTATTTAAGTATTTAGTTCGATCTAGGCCTTACCTAGTATTATTATATCTATAAAATTATATAAAAGGTTTAAAAATCGATTATAATATTAAAAGCTATCTCTGGCGTAAAATAGGGATATAGTACCCTCTAACTTTAGTAGCTCTATTAGGCGATAATAATACCGTAAATTATGTATTATAATATAGTATAATATTAGCCTTATATTAAGGCCCTAAAGGAAGGCTTAATAAAATAGTATTTAATGGCGTTATAAAGGTTATAATAAGAAATTCTATTAATAATTATAGGAGGCCTTTAATTTATAATATTCCTAATAATATATATTAAAATATATATATTCCCTATCGAATAATAGCTTCTTTAGATTAATTATATAGCTTACCTCCGGTTACGGTTAAACCCCCTAATAGTATATTATAATATATTAATATTCGATATAGTGCGGAAAGCCTATTAGAGATCCCCCTTTATACGCCTTATTGAATATTATTAATAATATTATAAAATATAGCTATTGCTTAAAATTATCGTCCCTTTTATTATTCTATTATAATAAAAGTAGGTTATAATAATTATTCCGAAGGGAGAGAAGGCCGGTAAAACCTATTATAAATATATATTAAAGACCTTTGGGTTTAAATTATTAATATTTTATATAGATAGTAATGGATATAATGGCGGAGTTAAAGCGGTAACTTTCTAATTATAATAGTTGATCTCTAGGGTCGAAAGATTAGAAATAATATATATAGGTACTTTAATGCAATTTATAATCTACTTGGCTAAACTCCAGGGTATCTATATATCCTTTAAGGCTACCCTATAATTATGGAATCGATAATTCATTTATATTAATATTTTTATTAATAATTAGGCCGTTATTATATCCTTTACCTAATCCTAATGGTAATTTAGATAATAGTTATTATAATATATCTTAGGTTAACTTATTACCCTTTAATAATAAGGTATTAACGTTAATATCTATTGGATCCCGGCCTATACAGGAGTCCCAGGTAACGAGCATATTAATAAATTAGCTAAGCAAGCGGTAGAGGCTCCCTCGGCTGCTACGAAGGCCCGATACACCTACACTACAGCCACCTTTGTACTGTACTCGCCCACTACAGCATGTATACCACCAGCGCCAGCTCTAGCGCCAGCTACCCTACCGCCAACCACCCCGTCGACTATTTCCCTATTAATTATTACCCTATCGATAATTACCCTAGCGCATAATATTATAATAAAAGCCCTTCGAGCGGCTAGCGCTATAATAACCTCCCCTATAGTCCAGCGCGCTTAGCGTACCCCTAAGGCTTAATAAGTACCCCGGGGCTATATATAGTATACCTTATAGGGGCTTATAAAGCCTATTATTAATTAAGCCCCCTATATAATAATGGTTATATAATATATATTAATTAAGAAAATTACTATATAGTATTAGGTTAATAAATAGGAAAGTATACCTTATAGAAAAGTATTATATTACTACCTCCCGCGGCCCAAAAAAGCTATTCTACTCCGATATTAGGGTATAAAGTATATTATATCGGCTATTATCTTCCAATTCCGGACTGGCAAAATCGACCTATATAATTACCTATAGATAATCTAAAAGACCGATTTATTATTATATAATTATAATAACCGCTAAATAGTCCGATATATATTACTCGATTATGGGAAATATAAGGCGCTTAAGGAGGAGGTTTAAGGGATACCTAGCTCTAGTTAAATGGCCCCTTAACCTCCTACTTCTATATAGGATTTATAAAAATTAAAATAAATTAAGATAGCTACTATCTTCCTCCTTCGGATAGGTCTTTTAAGATGCTTTATTTAAGTGTAAATAAAGGATGAACCGCCCCTTAGGAAGCCCCCGAAGGAGCTCCCAAAGGAGCCCCCGGATAGTCCCCTAAAGGACGATTCCCCTCTATTTTAAAACTGCGGTAAATAGTAGACCTTTTAGGCTAGATAATAGCCCCCCTTATCATTATAATTATATATACCCCCGCAAGTTACCGGTAACCCTTACTATTGCTTAGTTGGTTATCGGATTGGTCGGTTAATAGTTAAGGAGGCTACCCGGTAACCTTACAATATATCGGCTTTGTATTGGTAAATTTTTATAAATAATATATTTTGTAAAGCTTCCCTTAATGCTCTTATTAGGAGTACCTTTCCTGGTACCTTTATGTTTCTTTTGTGTAATTAATACCGGGAAATTATTTATATAGCTAGTTCTGGTTACTGTGACTAAATCCCTATAGATTATTGCCAGCGTTCGATTTATTATAAGACGCGAAAGTGCCACCCGGTAGACATTATTACACTATTATATTACTTACCCGGGAGCTGCTTTGTGTAATTACCTTGGACCGTTACTGTGTCCCTTATTTACCTTCCCCTCCCCTTTTCTTTTTATTATTACGTTTCGCGGCATACAGAATAATATAGATAGCTAGATAATTAATAGATAATAGGTTTAGTAGAAGGCGCGGTAACGCGTTCAGGGCCTATACGGCTTTTTCAGGGCGGTAGATAATAGTAGGTAGATTCTATAGGGCAGCGGCCCGAGTGCCTTAGGGGGATAAGAGCGCTAGAAAGGCGCCACGGGGGCGCTGCTATAATATATTATAATAATTAGTATAACTATAACGTCTATATAAAGCCAGGCCTTCGGTCGGACGTAAAATTAACTTATATCATTATTATTATTATCATAAGGGATAAAGTCCTAATATTTAATTTTCGGTAGAAAAGAAGGTAATTTTTTTAAAGGTAGGGGAAAGAATACCTTATTAAATATATTTACCTTTTCTTTAAATATAATCTATTTATCGATAATAAAAATAATATTCTATTTTTAAATACCTTAATTAAAGGATTTAAATATTTTAATTAACCTTTATATATCCTTTAATCCCTTGGTATAAACCTTATTTACCTTTTTTTATTAAGCCTCGATTAATATCTCCTTTATTATTATATCTTTTTAATTCTTAATTTTATAATATATTACCTAATCTTTTAATATTTTAAAATATTATTAAATTTTTTTAAAGTAATTTATCTTATAGTATTTTATTTTATATTCTATTAAAAAGCCGGGCTTATAATAGATTATAAGGTTTATTATTAATATAACCTCTTTAATTATATTTTAAAGGGTTTAAATAACCTTTTAAAGTATATTAATTATTTATTAATTTAATAATTTACTTTATAATCGGGGTAATTAAATAATAAATTAAATCCTAAATATATTTACCGGTATATTAATTTAAAGTTTTTTAAAGGGGTATTATAAGGTTTATAATAATTATAATTAAAGAATAATATAAATAGGACGGTAATTAGAATTATAATATATTTTATCGGCCCTCCTATATTTAAAAAATAATTTAATTATTATTTAATAATAAATAATTAAATTAATAATAAAGGATAAAGTATTTTTTAATTTAATATAAATATTTAGGGATAGTATTACCTCTAGGCCTTTAATATTTAAGAAATCCCTAAGGTACAGGGTATTATCCTATATAATACCTCTATCCCTTAAGTCCTTTATAGCTTATAATAAGTTCTTAATATTAAAATCCCTTATAATAAAATATAAAATAATTAAATTAATTATTCTATAAATATAATAAATATTAATAAAGGCCTTTAAAATAATAAGCGGTTAATCCTTTAAGGGATTATTATAAATATTATAAATATAGAGATTTTTTAATATATTAATAATATTAATTAAATTATATAAAATAATTAATATAATTAAATAATTTATATAATTAATAAAGGAAATTTATAATTAATTTAATTATTTATTTATATAAAAAGTTATTTTAATAATTTTATTTAATATTAAGAATTAGAGGGTAAAAATCGAGGCCTTTAAATTATAATTATTATATTCCTAGAAATTAATTTAGGGTTCCTAAATTATAATAATATTATATTTTAAGATTTCTAGATCTTTAAAAAAGATTATTATTACCTTTTCTTAAAATTTATAAATATTATATTATAAAATATATAAAATAAATATATTATTTATTATATATATAATAAATTAGAAATAATTCGTACTAATTTATCCTTTTTTTATATCTATATCCTACCCTTAAAGGAAGAATTTTAGGAATTATTAATCTTTTTTAATAAAAGTTTTATAGCGGCCTTTATTATATTATATTTATTAGAAATTTTATTATATAAAATAATATCTAAATCGGCTAATAATTTTTATAATATTTTAGCATAATTATCGCTATTATATTTCCTTTTCTATTTCTTTATTAATAATAAATTATTATAAAGGTTTACCCTCAGGCTTAAGGTAACGATAAATTTATTATTAAATTTAATATTGAATTATATTTAATAATTCGCTTTAAATATCTAAAATATAACCCTTTATATTAATCGCTAAATATAAAAATTAAAGTTAATTTTAAATTTATTATTAAAGGGCTTATAAATTATATCCGGTTTAGATTTAACGGAAGGGAATTCCGGGGGGGGGGTAAAAATATCGTTTATAACGCCCTTTATAATATCTATTAAAAAAATAGGATTAAAGGATATCTATAGGATAACGTTCTAAGCTAATTCTTAAATAACGGTTTAAACTATTTAATCCTAAATAATATCCTTAATAATCTATTATAAAATAATATTACCAATAATCTATTTTAGGATAATAACCTTAATTATTAATATATCTAATACCAATATAATTAGCGGTATTAATAATAATAATAATCCAGGGGCTAGCTTAGGGGCCGGTTCTATAATTAATTTAATAATTTAAAGTATTAAGGATATTAAAGGCGCTAGACCTTTAAGTATTAAAAACGCTTAACCTTCGGGAGGGTTAATAAAATTAATAATATTAATAATAACCGATTTAATAGGTTATTTAATAGGTAATATAAAGGTAGCGGTACTAATCGATATTATAATAAATATTAAAGCGGGTACCGGGATAAATATTAAGGTGGGTATTATTAATATAAATTAGAATTAGGATTTATATTTTAAAATATTATTAATCCTTATAACTTTATACTTTTAATAATTATAACTATTACTTTAAATAAAGTATTACCCTTTATAATTAATATATTTAAATATTCTAAAGGTAATAAGGGAAAAATAAATAAAATATTTACTTATATTATTAAATTAAGTATAAAAGCTATAAACGTTATATTCGATAACGTACTAAATAATAATATATCTATATTTTTAATATTAGAAATATTATTTAATCCTATAGGATTTATTATATTATTTAATAATATATAATTTATTTAATTAAAAATAGCCGGAAATAATAAATCGATTTATCGGTTTAAATTAACTAAATTTAATTATAATAAAAGAAATCGATTTAATAATCCTTTAATTAATTAATTAATTAGAATAAATAATTTTAATATTTTAAAGGATATTAATATTTAATATTTATAATTATAATATTATATTTTAAAACCTTTTTAAATAGAAAGAATATATAGAAATTATATAAATTATTATTCTATATATTAATATAATTATTTTAACTTTATATATAATATATTTTATTTATTAATTAATATACTTAATTAATAATTTAATTTATATTATAAAGGCTATATATATTTAAATATCTCCTAATTTAAAAAATATAGCGTTATTAACTTAAATATTATAAAAAGGCCGGGGTTTTTTTAAAGTAATAGTATTATTAATTATAATTATATTAATATTTAAATCCCCTAAAGCCGGAACTTTAGGGGGCTTTATAATACTTTAATAAATAGCTTAATTAATATAATTAATAAAGGCCTTAAGATTATTTTTTAAATTATTCTAAAGCTAGGATTTAATAGCCTTCCTATTATCCTCTATTAAATTATAAAATTTAATAATAATTTCCCTCTTATATATCCCTATAAAATATTTATAATATATTATTCCTTTAGCTAATATCTATATCTAAATTATTTTAACGGCGGAAGGAAATTCTATAACTCCTATTACCCTAACCTAAATTATTCCCGGATAACTATTTTAAAACCTATTAATTTAAGGTTTATTATTTTAGAAATAATTACCTTAAATTACCTCCGATATAAATTAAAAGATTATTATTTTAGCCGCCTAAATAGCTTTTATAAAGTCTATAATTTACTAGGAATAAACCTTTTAAATAATACTAATCTCGTTTAAATAAATCTTAAAAGTTTAAACCCCCGTATCGTAAAAGAATTTTATTAAGAATAATATAATAAAGATAAAAAAAGGCTTTAAATAGGTTATCGGTATATTAAAGGTACTATTTAAAATTATTTCCTTAATTTTAATAATATTTTATAAATATTAAAGGTCTCTTATAAAATTATAATAATATATCGAAATATTTTAGGTAATAATGCCTAAACTAAACCACTATCCGGCCTTATCTTTAATTATAATATATTAAGATTACCTAAATATAATAATTTCGACTATTAGAGGTTATACTAATACTATACTAAAGCCTAAATAGGCTTAATAAATAACAATAATATTAGAAATCTAATAACCGAAATTATAAATTAATTAAGGTCTATTTTTATAAATTATTTTTAAAAATTTATCCTAATTATTTATTATTATTTTTTTAATAATATATATAAATACCTTAAAATTCGGTTAAATAGATTATAGATTATATTAAGGTATTTATATATCCCTTAAGGTTACTTTATAATCATAAAATCGATAATTTATTTATATTAATATCTTTATTAATAATTAAGCCGTTATTATATCCTTTACCTAATTATAATAATAATCTAGATAATAATTATTATAATATATCTTTAAATAATTTATTACCTTATAATAATAGGGTATTAATATTAATATTTATTAAATTCTAATATATATAGGAATCCTAAATAATAAATATATAAATAAATTAATTAAATAAGTAATAAAGGCTCCTTTAATTATTATAAAAACCCGATATACCTATATTATAATTACCTTTATATTATACTTTCTTATTATAATATATATATTATTAATACTAACTTTAATATTAACTTTAATACTAATTCTAATATTAATTACCCTATTATTAATTACCTTATTAATTATTTCCCTATTAATTATTATCCTATTAATAATTATTTTAATATATAATATTATAATAATCTCCTTTATAATCTAATATATTTAATATACCCCTAGGGCTTAATAAATACCCTAAGGCTATATATAATATATTTTATAGAAATTTATAAGGTTTATTATTAATTAAATCCTTTATATAATAATAATTATATAATATATATTAATTAAGAAAATTATTATATAATATTGAATTAATAAATAAAATAATATATTTTATAAAAGGGTATTATATTATTATTTTTATAACCTAAAAAAGCTATTTTATTTTAATATTAAGGTATAATGTGGGACCTTCGGCCCACAATAGTTAGCTTCTAATTCCGGATTAATAAAATTAATTTATATAATTACCTATAAATAATTTAAAAGATTAATTTATTATTATATAATTATAATAATTATTAAACGGTCTAATATATATTATTTAATTATAAAAAATATAAAATATTTAAGGAGGAGATCTAAAGGATACCTAATTCTAATTAAATAACCTCTTAACTTCTTACCTTTATATAGGATTTATAAAAATTAAAATAAATTAAAATAATTATTATTTTCCTCCTTTAAAATTTTTTTTTAAAATACTTTATTTAAATATAAATAAAAAATAAACCGCCCTTTAGGAAACCCTTAAAAGAGCCCCTAAAAGAACTACCGGACGATCCCTTAAAGGATAATCCCCCTTTATTTTAAAATCGCGATAAATAATATAAACCCTTTAAATTAAATAATAACCCCCTTTATTATTATAATTATATATATTCCCGCGGGTTATTAATAACCCCTATTATTATTTAATCGATTATTAAATTAATTAATTAATAATCGAGGAGATTATATAATAATATTATATTATATCGGTTATATATTAATAAATTTTTATATATAATATATTTTATAAAGCCTCCCTAAATATTCTTATTAGGAATACCTCTTTTAATACCTTTATACTTTTCTTATATAATTAATATTAAGAAATTATTTATTTAATTAATTCTAATCGTTATAATTAAATTTTAATAATTAATTATTAATTTTTATTTATTTAAAGATACGATAGCTTTACTCTAAGAATATTATATTATTATATTATTTACTTTAAAGCTAATTATATAATTACCCTAAATTATTATTATATCTAATATTTTACCTTTCCCTCCCCTCCCCTTTTCTTTTTATTTTATTATATTTTTAAATATATTCTATAATTAAATAATATAAATAATAAATAATAAATTTAATAAAGGATACGGTAACGTATTTAGGGCTTATACAGCTTTTTTAAGGTAAGAAATATTAATAATTAAATAACGCTATAGGGTAATAGCCCGAGCGCCTTAAGGGATATAAGCACTAGAAAGGCGCTATAGGGGCGCTACTATAGTATACTATATATAATAATTAACATAACTATAACGTCTATATAAGGCCAGGCCTTCGGTCGGACGTAAAATTGACTTATATCATTATCATTATTATCATCTGTACAACCTGTCCTTCTTCGTACCATGAGTCAACAATGTCCTGGGACGCCGTCTTCAACACTCTCACCCTTTCAAAAACTGTTCGCTCCTCATTCAACGACCGCAGTATCAGACAGGCGTAGCAATCGTTTACTTCAAAGCCAGTCTTGAGGCAGAACACTCGACAACCCTCTTCCCAGCGGCGCGAGCCCTCGCCGTCGGAAAATACATAATCAGGGTATATTTCGTATCCGCCAGTTCCTGTGGACCCAATGTACCCCGGGTGGTATTGTATGAGTTTGCCATCTGGACACCCGGGATCGACTGTCCACGACCCCTCCGCGAGAAGCCCACGCACCGTCATCTCGGCGTGCTGGATGGGGCCGAACTCATCTGGGCCCGCCCGCTCGACGTGGTAGCTCACCACGTGGATATGCTCGGAAGGCGTCGTCATTTCCCGCCAATAATACGGCCATACAACCCCGCTCGTCACCGAGGCCCACGACCACGAAGGGACCGGTCTAGACTCGGGCCGTGTGCAACTCCTGGTAGGCGGAACGACCCAGAGTAGGTCTTGAGCCAGGCTCTTCTCCCATAACCCTGCCACATAGCCACTAAGGGAGCTTCTATGTTTTGTTCCAAAATGCCTGGCTATGCCTGCGAGCGCTGGAATCTTGTCCGAGGCGTAGGTCAGTCCTAGGACCGAGTAATCCCGGGCCATCTGTCGCCACAGTGTTCGTACGTCGCTCGGGTCTGTCCAAGAATACAACTCATTATTTTTAGACCGATGACTAGCCGCCCCACCGCACTCGCAGTATCCTTTATTACCCGAGCATTCCATTGAGACTTCATTTCGGGTGAGGTGGGCGAAACGCGGCGACAGCAGACGTTCTTGGTAGACCCAGCCGCGTCTGAGGAGGGGGTACTCGGTTGGTTCGGAGGGGTCGGCAAACTTTGGGCGATTGTTCATAAATTCATGGTCCGGGTACTCACGAATGAAGATGTCGCTGCTCTTTCTTTCAACAGGGGAAATGGGGATTTTCGATACGATATGGAACATGCCATTGTCACTATCACTGGAGCTCGTGGCGGCGATGGTAACGTAGGCACCACTGTAGATGTTGCACATCTGCGCAGCCTGGATCTTCCAGTCTTCTGTGTCGTCCTGGATAATGCACAGGGAGTCGATCCAAAGATACTTCAGACCAAGATGCAAGGCCACCATGCTGGCCTCTTGAAAGGTCTTGGGGAGTATGTGGGATGGAATCTGTTCAAGGTGGGCAGCAAGCGTCTTTGTTGTGGTTTTGCATCGCCCAGTAGACGGCCCCCAGCGATGGCTTAGGCACGCATATAATCCCCGCCGACGACCCAAGCTTTGCTCCAGACGGAAGACGACCTGACCGCCAGCGTCTGTAGAGAACTCCACCACTCGATCCGGGAAAACGCTTGCTAGTGGTCTGCAACCTTCGTGAGACGTCTCGCAATCCTCCAGCCACGTCTTGATGGAATCGAAGGAGACGGTGGAGCCGGTATGCCCCAGTGCAACTGAAGGTGAAACCTTCCGAGCTGCTGGGTGAGCTAGGAATGGTTACTATAACTTGTTTAGAATGACGATGAATTCTGATAACATACAGTACGTTGGGCCGGTGTATCCAAGTAACATGTCAATGTGCTTCTCCTGATGCTGTGTGTCATGTTTGCCTGTCCTCGTTGTCACCCGGAGGCGAATCCGAAGGCTGGGTTCATAACATATTTGAGGGCCAACAAACCACCTGGGCGTGCATTAGCTATGCCAGCACGGTTCATCTAGCGTGAAGCCTTGATCGCGTAATATATTATCGAGGCATTTCGGGACCGCCGCACAGCCGACACAGCCTCTTTCAGAAGAAACCCTGAATGCTGCAGGCTCCGTTTTTAGTTCCATCACCGAGGCGTTCTTTGGCAGCAAAAGGACATCGTCTAGCCGTCCAGCTTCTCGGCTCGAAGCAGCTTCTTGACTCGAAGTTGTTTCGACGATTAATCTTCGTGACACAATGGGCTGGTCGAGGAACGGAGTACCGGCCATTAACTTGAAGTAACAGAGTCCACAGCTGCGAAAGCGGGAAGTTGATGATATCTCGTTGTCCATGGTCTCAGATCACGGATGGTTATTGGCTCTTGTTGTGATGACGTATAACCAACACCGCGACCATGAGGGGAAGAACAGCGGATAGCCGATATTGCTTTCAAGCTGTAACAAAGTTGAACGCGCACGGAATAGTAGGACTAGGCAGAAATTTCTCATAACTGTCAGCAGAGGCTCGGGCTACAGGGTAGTGTCATGAACAGCCAGTCACCATGCATAGCCACCCACCTGCATATTGTTGTGGCTGGCATGACCAGTGCTTGGCCGTGGACGCAACCTGACAGCAGCCGCAAGCAGCAGCATTGCCACACGTCTGATCGACTCGGCAACAGGGCCGGCACAATTAACCGTAGAAAGCCAATCCTTGCCATTTCGGGCCTATGTCTTCCTTGGATAAGCAGGTAATAACGCTGCTTTTGCCGCGATTCGCCAGCGCAATCAGTGTAAACGTTATTGAATGGTCCTGGGAAATGAGACTCGGAAGCTATAGTATGACATATATATATGATAAGGTTCGGTTATTTAAAAACTAAATAATGTATAAAGATTAATATTTAAGAGGATACAATTTATACTCCTACATGGGAGGGACCGTGACTTCTATATCTGTCGGATACTGAATTCCAGAGCCAAGGACCGTTCCGCGACCATGTAGCTGCAGTGTAGAAGGTGCTCTCAACCGCGTGGGGTTCGGCCAGTTGCCGAGACTGAGTTCTAATCTAATATATGGACAATATTATCGTAGAGAAACTTCCGCATCCCGGAAACCGGTCCGTCCGTCTTTGGACTATACACTTCATTATTAAGGAAGTAATCGAAGTCCGGGGCCCCCAGTACAGATTGATAATAATGGCCGCGGCCCATCAGGTTTTCCGAGCATCTCTGCTCTACGGCGTGCGGGGGCGCCTCTCTTGGATCATCTCCTTGGTCGGCTTCAAATTCGACGCCTGTTTTGATTTGCAAGAGTAAGCGAGCGAATAAGAATAAGAAATTTTAGGAAGTCGCCCACTCCAATGCAAATTCAGTGCATGGGATGTCCTGAGATAGTGTACAGGTGATATATGGATAGTGTATGTTCAGAACCTCCTTGGTTTGTATGCTGTGTATATAGTGGATTTTCTCGGCATCCCAGGGTTCTCGAGTCCAGGAGCCAGCGAGAGCGCCAACACAACCTTGTGTCCTGTGTGCAACTTCACGGAGGTAACCTTGTTTCAGTAGCATCCTGAGCGACATGGGCAGATAGGCGTCCTGGTATAACAGCCGGTCCGAGACGGATTTCGAGTATCAAAGATGCTGTTCACAGAACCACAAAAGCATCTGGGTCAAAAGCGTGACAGGGTCAAGGAAGCTGGACAAGAAGGAAAATTTCTTCTGGCAAGCCTCACCTCCTTTGACAAGTACGTGTACAATCAGTATACCAGTTGTCAATCCTCAATAGGAGCCAAACAGACTTACTTTGTTGTTGACGTGTAAAGACGTCAAAGGCCATGGGTTTATCGAGTTCTTCTATACTGTAGCCGTTGAGCTGAAACATTACTAGATGCATTTTGGATTCGCAGTCGCCGATTTTATCTGCCAGCACACGGTAGAGCCGAGATGACACCTTTTGGGCTTTCAGACTTTCCCAGCTTGTTAGTAAGCATGTGGGAGATCTCGAACTTGAGCAAATTGATGGTATTATCGAGTCTGACTTTCTCGCCCTCCTGTTGGCAAGTGATGGTGGTCACCGCCAATCCCCAGGGTATCTCAGCTGCAAATAGGGGTTGACAAGCTTCCAGAGTTTTCCATTGTATAGATTGTAACAATTTCCTGGTTTTTTAACGCCGATCCCCAAGAAAACGAGAGGTTTTCTGAGCCAGAACTTCTCAAGAGCCACCTCTCTACAGTCTATCGCGATAAAGGGTTCAGCACAGCCCAGGTGAACAGCAAAATAAGACGGAACGTCATTGTTTCCCACTGTTCGCCAAATACATGCCCAATCTATGTCGAGGAAATTAACCCCAGGAAGAGCATCGTGGATGATGATGTACGTTTTGAAGGTCCAGATGATGGGTCCGAAGCAGATGAAGACAGTGGCTTCGAGGATTCTGGACACGAGCTCATCGGCAAGCGGCCGACAAAGTTGCACGTATCAATCTGTAAACATATATTGTAGCGCATATCAAAAGCCTATCACGGCTGTCTATCCGGCACATGGGTGATGAATCCTCAGCAGGCAGCAGTGCCCAGAATGGCGCGACAGACATGCAAGCCGGCGACCATTTCTTCCCCCTGTAAAGTCTCCTGTCGCAGTCGGGCGAAATCGACTACGATTTGTCCATCCCTGGTTCGGGGCCTCAAGCTGATACAGACCAAGTCCCAGTGGATTCTGGCTATAGCGAAGGTGTTGATGTGGCAGGAAAGTCTTCGGTGCCTAGAAACTTCTCTACTGCGACCGTTGCGGGTACAACCAAGGGTTCCAAGCGGCGGAAACAGGACAACGACCAATCTGACGAGGAAGAAGACCCAGAAAGAAGGCCCCCGTTATCGACTGGCGCAATTACTCATCGCACATGAAATACATCCACGCGAAAGTTTGCCTGTCCGCTTTTCCTTCACGACCCGCTGAGAGTCAATCCATATTCTGGGTACCTTCGAATAAGTGATGTAAGGCAGCACATGTGGCGAAGGTATAGACGGGCACCCTATACATCGGAAACGGATTCGATGTACAGCTTGAAGTAATACTCAGTATATTCGAGGCACAAGGGCGAACTCTTGTATTCGTGGATGAAATGGTTCCGCCGTATACATCGAACGTGCATCCAGATTACCGGTAAGGTTTGAGGCAATTATTAGCACTTGCAGCGGTTTGCCCTCTTCGCCCAAGAAGCAATTGACAGGACAGACGACGAAGAACCGGTATAGAATCGTGCGGTGACATTCACCTTGATAAGTCAAGCGGTAGCCCGTCAGAGAACTTATCGCGCAAGACGCATCGTACGCCTTCAGGGCCATGTGTGTGGAAACACATGCTCGGATTTGCTCCTTGGTGAACTGATGTGGTGGCAAACCGGGACGGTATTCAAAGCTGGCTATATAATAGCTTGAGCGTGATGACTCGACCGAGCTCTTCCCCGCCATCGATGCCGCTCAAGCAAGCCCACGAGTGTCGTGTCGGGGCTGGTGGCGGCGCGATGGAATGGGGGCCCTTAGGGTAGCCACGACGAGTTTAATAAGTCTAAGGTGCTAGTGGGCGGTGGGAGGTCCTAGCTGTCGTTAAGGCCCTGGCCGTAGTCGAAGCTGCTGGTAGAGAGGACAACGGGGTGAAGGGGGCTGGCGTCGACGCCAGGCAGGTGATGAGGGGTGCTAACATGGCTGTATCCCTCGCTGAGCGCCCAAGTATTGCTTGTGGGAAAAAAAAAATATGTGAGCTTTTATTTTCGGACCTTTTAGAACGGTATTCGTCAGAAGCAGAAAGGGACGCGTACATGGGCAGCCTCGTCGATATTCCAAATACTCTTATCCTGTTGGTTAACAATCGATGGGATGCTTGATCTCACGCCCTCCAGCTCCTCGGGTACCGGGATAGAAGCGAGAACTCATAAGGAAGACCAAGGCGTATCCAGCGGGCGCAGTAGATGGGAATTTCATCCGGGGGTGCATATAGAGACCAGTAATACAAAGGCGGGCGGTGCGAACTAAGATACCAGGTCTATTTTCCTATCCAGTCTTGGTAGTGTGGGAAATCAACTGGAAAAGGGCCAGCCGATCAGGGGCAAAAGGTGCTGGCGGCGTCGAAGTTGCTGGTGGTGACAAGAGTATCGGTCGTCATTCAAGGTGCTGGTGTACGATGACGATGGAGGCGAGTGTGGCTTGAAAGGTGTGATGACCACAGTCAAAGGTACTGGCCGATATAACCGACGACAAGAGGTGCTGGTGATGGTTGCTGGCAGGCGTTGCTGTCGTGTACCGATGAGGAGGCAAGGGACAAGGAGGTCGGGATGGCCGTACCCCTCGCTACAATGTAATAGGTAGGATGGAGGTGCGAACCCCCGAGTGTTGCTCGTTTCTTATATAAAGATAAGAAACGTCTACCTCACCCCACTTGCCTCCATACAGTCTCCCGCTGGCTACTCGGTGTCATCCCTTCAAGCCATCCACCGCATTCTTTGGCGTACTCGTCGCCAAACGGTATGTAAGGGACCCGGTGGGCAACTCATTGCCGTTTGTCCACGATACCACGGGAGTCCATTCCCACCAGGCGTAGACCTAATTGATGTCCCTGACGAGGAAGCCACCCTGTGCTGTAACCCCAGTAGCGAACGCTTCATGTTCCTTCGCCGGAGTCGCCAGGGAGACGGCCCGCGACCGATGATCAGGCTGGACAGGACGGATGGTGCATTTTGAATTCCGGCTTTCTTGTACTCCCCCCCACAAAATTCCACGCAATTCTGTCAATATCCGAGGTCCGCCACATATGGGCATGCGGCATACATAGGTTACTGTGACGGTTTGTTTGTGCCTTTCCATGGTCACCTCAAGACTGAATTTGCTTGCCGACGTTATGGCCTCGAGATACGTAACGAATCTGGTATCGAGTTCATTGTCGAGTTGTCTGGAAAGGCAGCAAGCGGCGTCGGACATCAAGACCTTATAGTTGGGACAGCACTGCTATGCTGCTGCAGCCACTCGATGTTTTATAGGTCACCTCGTGCAGTGAATTCATTAGGTACGTATTATTCATTCTTTATTATGCTGCCTATAGCTAGTTATTGAAGAATTACCAAACTAACAATGACAAATAGAAAACTGTATGTGACAGTGCTCAGAGCGAAAATCTTCAAGTTCAGCTTTATTAATCGCCACCACACCTCGCTCCGCAGGGACGCCCATGCATCCTGCATAGGCATGAACCCCTGGGTCGACGACTTGGTCCCAAACGTCCTGTCAAAAGGGATGATCGTAGGGTCTTCGTCCGGGATGACGGACGCCTCGATGCGCGTCAGGACGGCATGGGACGGCGTAACCAACACGGCGATGAAAACGAGGCACGTGGCCATCAGGCAGGCCATCTTGATGAGGTCTTCCACGTCCCAGTTGACCCTCGGCGGCAGCTCGAGGGTAAAGGGGCTACTCGGTGTCGCAACCCCGAGGACATGGAAGAGGAAGAAGGGGGCGCGCCGCGAGATGGCCGCCGACGCCATGAATACGGCGGCGGGGAGTGCGGTGGCCCGGAATGCCTCGACGAAGCCCGGCAGGCGGTGCCAGAAGAGCCGGGCGCCGGGTGCGGACACGACCATCTGAGTCCAGGCCACGTGGACCGGGACGGTGAGCAGAGGGGGCAGGACGTCGGCCACCAGGCTGGGCACGAACGGGATGGCACCGAGGGCGACCTGGATCACGAGGTTGGCCACGTTCAACGCCAGGAAGCAGCCGAAGCCGCGGAACAGCGAAGTGAGCCCGGAAATGGACCACAGGAGCCCGAGGGTGGACCGGATGCTGGCGCTTATGGGGCGGTACCTCATGCTCCTTCCCATCTCTTCCGTGGCAACGTCTCGCGCATCTTCGCCATCACCCTGGGCCATTTCCGACCTGGACTCCAAGGGCAGCTGAACATAGCCTCCCTGGGACGTGTCTTCGACGATGGCGAGCACGGGTAGGAGATCCCCCAGCGTATAACATAGCTAGGTTGCTGTCAGCAACTGTACGAAGGTAGTCATCATGATCGGATCGAAAGGACTAACGAATACGATGACAGGCAAACAGACCACCCCGCTGACAACCAGCAACGGGGCTGATAGTGTGAGTGTTGTTGGTTGATGGCTGTCTGGTGCTTCTGTCGACCTCCCGCGAATCTCTGACAGCGCGCCCTCCCCGAAGCGTCGGTGCAATTCTATGGCGAACCCGAGTATGCTGGCGGCCGACATATCTGCGCGTGCTTGTATACAGATGAGCGAGCGTGTGATGTTGTGTGCCCTTGGTAGTTATGCAGATGTTGCTTGGAGTCCTTTGGCCTATTGGTGTTGCGTTCGGGGTGGGACCGATAGGAGGGAAATATAATATTCTGAACAGCCATCTAAATGTCAGTAAAGATCAGATCCGGGAGACGCTGTATTTTATGTTCCTACGAGCGGCTCGGGTGGTTGTTGGGTGATGTTTCAAAGCTTCCCCGGCTGTTGGTCGATCTGCCGCACCATCCAGGGACCTCAGACATTCTGTGATTGAGCGACAGCGTCCGGCAAAGCCTCCGACTTTACTGGCACCACCTTGTCAACTCCACCGGGCTGGATTCAATAAAGCATTCCCATTTAGGAGGAAACTGGCCACACTTGAAACGTGAAACATTACTCCCGGCAAAGGCTTGTTTAGAGGACACAGTACCTCGTGCTACCGACTCTCCCGTCGTCTGATCTCCGATCCGTATGAGATTGGCTTTTGGCTTCTTGTTTGCGGCGAGCATAGGCCTTTCGGGGCATGCCAGATATAATATTAAAGAGATATATATATATACCTACTCGACAACTACATAGCCGTTGAGACACAACTCTCTAGTCTTTCGCCTGCTGCATATTATACTTTCCATATATAGTCAGTCACTAACCAATGCGATTCGACCACAAGTGAAATAATGCCCAACGATAGAGATGAGAGACAGTCGGCCGGAATTCTGAATGGGTGTCGTTCGAAATATTTGTTTGGTGGTAGCGTCAATGTGGGCTACTCCTATCTATTTACATTGTTCTTCGTCCTTCTCATTAAAGAATATGTCGTGCTAGCGCCAGATGCGATGCGATATGATGCGATGCGATGCTGCGTTCCGATTCCCAATGGACCAAGTTGTCGTCCAATCAATAAACATGCCTGCCTGCCTGCCTGCCTGCCAATAATGGCGGCTCCCGTCCCTTGTATAGCCAAAACGCCGAATAACCAACAACCCGTGCTTCTTCATCAGATATCCCGTTCCAAATGTACACTCATATCATATCGTCGACACATACCCTCCCCGCTTTTTGCCCCGGACCCGTCATGTGCGAAAAATGGTAGTATATCCCAGAGTAGTAGCCCATTGCGAGGCCCGTCAATGTAAAATCGCCCAGCCACGTTTTCAAGTGATGCCATGTCTTGGTGGGAGGACGGATGTGCTGTCTATCGCGAGCACCAAATCTGTGTGCATGACGCCATGCGTCGCCGCCGCCAAAACGGCTCGAACAGAGGAGCTTAGTCAGCAAGGCCACTGCTGCTGCCACTGCTGCTGCTGGTGACGGTGCCTTGGGTGCGTGCCATGTGGACGAGCCTGTAGATGCCAAAACTGACGAGGGCGAGGACGAGGAAGAGGATGATGATGATGATGGCGATGACGTCGTTTCTCTTCATGACTGCGGTTGTTCTATCAACAGCGTTAGTTGGCCATTTATCACCAGCGCAGGTCGCCTGTAGCCGAGTGGGACGGAATGAATGGGTGGGTTATGTCTTACCAAGCAAAGGCACCGAGTGTCGGTGGTATGGAAGACGGGTAATGCAGAGAGAGACTGCTGTAGAATGTATGCTCTGCAGGTAAAGATAGTTACGAAACTCTAATAGCAAGTCTCGAGCTTGGTAAATAGTCGGAGATAGATAGAGATAGACCACAACAGAGGATCCGACAGATGATATTGATGAATATACGAGCAAAATGAGCAGGTAAGTAGGTGAGTGAGTAAGTAGGCGATAGACAATCCAGTCCAAAATACAAGATAGCTGCAGGTGCCGTCCCATGTAGGGGTGGCAGCATGCAAGTACTAATAGGTGCCGGTGGTGGTCGGTGGTTGGTGGTAGTGGTGGTGCAGCGTTGCCCCGCCATTGTGCCCTCTGGTAAATAGCGAGGCTGGTGGCTGGCTTTGCGTCCAGTCGTTAAATCGCAAGGCTGGGATGGAGACCGGGCCAAGAGTGGAGCCAAAACGAGCTGCAGAGCTGCCGAGCTTGCTGATGCCCCCCTCTCATTGGCCAGACCTCACAGCTTGGGCAGGGATACAGGGAAAAAGACCAGGGTCTGATACAGGCACCAACCGGCGCCAACAGGCACATACAGGCACATACAGGCACCATGCACCATTAAAGCATGGAAGGGCGCTGGTGCTTAGTAGCATAGTGCCATCAGCCCAAATCGGCCCAGCCCCCCCTCGGATCATTACGTATCTGACATTCTCAGCTGCCATGGATCATAAGCGACTAGTTCTCAGGGTTCAGTTTGGAATCCGGCTTGGTGGACAGCGTACATACAACAACTCAAATAACACATGTTTTGGAGGACAACCTCATAGGACAGACCGAAGTCCTTATCAAGGAAGGCGAAAGGCAAACTCCACACCCCAGACTCCAATACCCAGAAGAAAGACGCAAGAGGAAAAGAGCAATATGTGCACATCTACTCCGGATCCGTCGCCTGCTTTATCCCATGTTCGCGTCTGCCGTGGTCTTAACAATCTTGACATGGCGCTCGTAGAACCTGAGCATCTGTGGTAAGAGTATAATGTTAGATAGTTCCCTCTAAGTCAGCCGTGTCCCCGTGTCACCGTACGTACCTGCTGCGGACAGCGCGAATATACCACCTTAAGATCGTGCTGCGTCTTGTGCCCGTTCAGCCAAGTCAGGTACACGACCAGCTTGCCGGTAGTCTCGTCGTGACAAGCATCCACATAAGAAATCTGGTCCTCCCACGATCCCGCCGGCGGCTTCCACTCTTTGCTCGTCACACTCGCCGGCGGCGTCTGCGATGCCGGGTGGCTACCACGCTTCGCACGCTTGCCGTTGGCCGGCGTGCCACCCGACACCGAGCCCGAGCCTGCCGGTCGCCCGCGCTTCTTGGCCGACTGTTGCGACACGGCCGCTTCCGTCTCGTCGAGGATTCGTTGTCGGCCGCCGATGCTGTCTAGATACTCTCTAAGAATCTGAGAGGCGTTTTCCCTGAATCGAATGGTTTCCGTATTAGTGACGGTGGTGGGGGAAGGGGGCAGCAAATCAGCAACAAGTAGGAGCTGCCTACTTCAGATTGTCCTCGTCCTCAAAGGTCTGGTCTTTCTTCTTCTCGTAACCTTCCCATTTCACCCTGTACCTGATGCTGCCATCGGCAAAGACCTGGTGGCCAAGAATCTTTTCCACTACGTATTCGTCTTCGCCGATTTCTTCGTCGTCTCCATCGTCCTCACCACCGACTTCTTCGTCATCCCCGTTGTCCAAATCGGCCTCTATGCGAGGCGGCATGTCATCGTCGTCGTCGTCGTCGTCTCGATAGCCGACAGATGCCTTCTTTCCGCGCCGGTTAGAGGGGATGTTAACTTGGACGTCGTTGGTATCCGAAGCTTCGTCGTCGCTAATAGCTGTGGATCGACGAGGTTAGTCAAGGGGTATGGGTGGGCTGTTGATTCCATGTTTGGCGGGCATGGCGGTGTTGGTATGATTGGGTGTAGGACTTTGCGCTGGATGCATTGCGACAGATGGGCAGGCACACGATACGATGGCATAGTGGTGGGAAAGCGGAGCGACTTACCCGGAGGCATGGTTGGTGGTTTTGTGTTCCAAGAAAGAAGGAGGGAAGTGATTGGGGATGCGATGCTCTGTAGTCTCTGCAGAGAAGCGTGGTTCACGGGCGAAACAAAGCAAATGTGGTGGAGTGATGCGACCGAGAGTTGTGGCAGGTAGGCTATGGGGCGCAAAGTCGAGATGCTGAATCGAAGCCGACGAAATGGGAAAGGTATGCTCCGTTAAGGTGGGCGGGCGTGATGCATACAGACACGGCTACGGCTTGGACGGGCCCAATTGGAGCTTGCTTGCTGGCCGCTGGCTGCTGGCTCGGTCGTAGGTTTAATTGTGGGCTCGTGTGCTGGTGCTGGTGCTGGTGCTGGTGCTTGTGGCGCGACGCGTTGCGAGTGCGAAGACAGAAGGCAGGAGGAAGTAGGAAGTACCGCTGGTTGCATAAACCCCAGGGCGCCGTGGTGGGCATAATTCTAAGCGCGGCTAGGTACCTGCCTCTCTGAGTTTCCTGCGTTTGTCAATTAGCCGACCTGAGGACCTGAGCTCCTCCCGCGCCAGAGCATGGAAGTGGAGAGAGCCGAAAGCACGGACATACAGTGTCAAGTGTGTCTTCAGGCCTTCAGGTACTTGCTCAGCTCACTTGCACCTCGCTCCCACCTCCCCCCCCTTGACAATGTGCCAGCTTGCGGGCAGTGTGCCCAGCAGCCGGAGATGATGAACTGATTCCCCGGGGCGCCGCACTGGAACCCCTATCAGCCAACCATTTTCGCTGCAGCTCTGCAGCCCCCCTGGCCGACGATCAGTGTAATAATGTTAATGGAGCTGCTCATGAATCTTCCACAGCCCCTGAGAAGCTGAGAAGCTGAGAAGCTGAGAAGCTGAGAAGCTGAGAAGAGCAGGCAGAGAGAGACGGGAGCCTGTCTGTCTGCCTGCCTGTCGTGCTCGTCTTGTCTGCTGCCGCTGCCGACACGGACCTGTGTACATACATACAGAGTTATAGTACTACTAACTACTACAGGAGCAATAAATACCTATAGCCTTTGCTTTTCTGATCCTCGCGACCGGCGGCGAAGCTTCTCCCGAATAACTGTTAGAGTTGTGGAATAGACTGGTCAACCTCACCACAGCCGTACCGGCCACTGGTATATTCTATTCTATGTGTAATTGACGCGGTCAATGAATAGTTGGTTGACCGGTTTATTCGTTGGATCTTGATAGGCACACGCGAGCCCCTAGTTGTTGTGCGGTAGCCCAGCTACCCGAGAGGTATCCATCCGGTTGAGTTGGCCGTCCCTTTCCACTGGAACATGGGAACACTCACCGAACAATGATAATCCACTCGTTCCTGTGTAATCCTGGCTCTCTTCCCGAGTTTATTGATTGCCTAGGTTAGGCTGGGTTAATGGATTCATGGATAATGGATAATAATTAATAAATAATAAATACCAAGTTACTGCTACTACTACTAACGCACTCGCAGTGGCAGCACTGGTTGGTACTCCGTATTCCGTACTTGCTGCGGCTGCTGGTACCTGACGGACGGGGCGGCATGTGGTTATGCACTCAGGTACCTGATCCAACACGGTTAGCCCTCTTTTTTTTTTTTTTTTTTCCTGCTGTCCCTTCTCTCTGGGCCGCGACCGCAGCCCCTGGAATAATAATAAATCATCAGAACAATTGGATTCGGTAGGGGGAAGGGAACATATAGAGAAAGAAAAAAAAAACCCCCCACGAAGGGCAAGACAGGAGAAGAAAAGAAAAAAAAGCAGCCTCCCTCTCGCATCCTCCCCCCTTTGGTGTTTTGTTATTGTGCTTGCCTGTACTCCGTATTTTGCGTGCTGTCAACCTCTATGGCAACCTCGTCGTCGTCGGCTTAACCTTGACTGGGTCTTTTCGTGTGAATTTCTTGAAGCCCGTTTGAAGCCGCGCCTTCCCCTTCTTCTTTCCCAATCGTCGACCGTCTCGTCTCGCCTCGTCCTCTTCCGCTTGCTGCACATATCCGTACATACAGATCCATTATCCATTCCCATCTCGTCCCATATCCTTACTTGTCCTTTTTCTGTACTTCACTCGAACAACCGACCCATTTCAATACTATTCGTGTCAGCAGCTAAGCACCCGAAAAAAAAACAAGCCCGAAGTTACCGGATGTGACAACTAGCCTAGCGAACAAACGGTCGCCGGATGGATAGCTTTAATCTGGGAAGCATTGCCCGCGGCCGTTGACTGAATTCAACCCGTCTTGTCTTGTCTATACCATAGCAGCAGCCCAGCACCGCTCGCCTACTGACATTCCTTTGAACCTTCATTTCTATCACTATTACTATCACTATCACTATCACTATCACTATATTATAACCAACATAATAAAGACACGCCTGGCAGGGCACGCACGCCCGCCCGCCCGCCGCCGCCGCCGCCGCCATGTCCGACGCTGGAGGCAACGCCCCCAGCAACAGCAACGAGTCGCCCGCCGCTGCGAAGCCCGGAGCCCCCAAGGACCGGAGCTGTCCCTTCTGCGCCCAACCCTTCACCTCGTCCTCGCTCGGTCGGCATTTGGACCTGTACATCAAGGAGAAGAACCCCAAGCCCCCGGATGGCGTGCACGATGTCGACCGCATCCGAAAAATGCGGGGGACCATAACGAGGAGGCAACCGCGAGGCTCGCTGGCGCGGCGTGATGTGTCCACTCCGAGCACCCCAACCGGCTCCGCCGCCGCCCCGAGGCACGACGCCAACGCCCAGCGCCCTTCCATCCCCCGCGAGGGCCAGTACGTCGTCGACCAGGCCCCGAAGTGGCCCGTCCCCCCGTCTTGGGAAGCCACTGGCGTTATAAACGACCTGCCGACGCGGAACGGTGATATCCAGGCTGGCTGGGACGAGGCGGACCCGAACAGGAGGCAGAGCCTACAACCACAGCGAGTTCCCAGCAGGGCCGCGCAAAAACATCAGCTGGACGCCCGGCAGAAATTGACGGACGCGGTAGACACGGCCAGGGCCGCCGAGTTGGCACTACGGGAGATGCTGAGCTCGTGGAGGGCAGCCAAGTATGTTTATCGTGTCTCTTCTTCATAGGCCATGATCGCTAACCCCCTACCCCAACCTGCAGGCAACATATCGATATGAACTCGGTGCCCTTCGACTTCGATCCTCTAGCCCTCGACTTTCCCGCCCTGACTCTCCAGTGCCTCCAGGCACCACCCACCCTCTTCTCCTCCACCCCATATCCCATATCCACCTCGTGGTCCATCGAGCCGCCCGCCCAGCAGCAGTTTGAAGCTCTGAAGACGTGGTTTCAAGAGGAGTTCGGCAAATGGCAGGTGACGTGTGCCGCGGCCACGACGGCGTCGAGCGACAATCTTACCTACCCACCCTCACAAATCCACGCCCCCCTGGATCTGAGGGAAGGCGTCAAGAAGGCAGAGAAGGCGGCTGCCAACCTGGAAAAGCAGGTCACGGAACATTTACAATCCACCTATGCCGTATGGGAACAGCTCACGCCGCAGCGCCGCAGCGAGCTGTGGACTCTCGAGCTGGCCCGGAGTGTAGGTCGGAGGCAGAAGGAGGTGGGCAAGTTCAAGGAATCGCAGCACTTTATGAGGCAGGAGATTGTCAATCTCAAGTCGCAGATCGACCAGTTGAACCACCTGCAGCAGCCGAGAGAGTTCAGGGCCATGCAACCGGCCACTGTGCCCTTCAACCCGGACATTGTCTCGTACTGCTTGGAATTTGGCATGAAGGGGCCGCAAAATGTGGGCCTCAACCTCGACGACCGCCATGTGGACCTGACGACGCTGGTTTCGCGAGCCATCGAGCGCTGGAAGAACGTTATCGTCTCCTCCCGGGGCTCGGGCATGACCTCTCAGAGATCACTGGAACAGCCCATTGCTACCCCTACCCCCTCCGCGGCTGCGGCCGTGGCCAATGCCGTCACCACCCCGGACTCTCCGGCCATCCCTCATATCAAACCCGCCGCCGCCAGCCTGCAAGCCCAACAACCCCGCCAGGCCTCTGCCGTGACCGTGACACCGTCGAATGATGCGAGAGCCAACACGACCCCGACGACTTCGAACTCGGCGGCTTCGGCTGCCAACGACGACAACAGCGACCAGGATGCCGATGCGGAGATGGAGGAAGATGACTTCCCCATGAGTACCAGCACGCCCCTCGTCGCCAAGCCACCCCAGCAGCAGCAGCAGCAACTTGAAGTTCCCCGGACTCGCCGGGTAGGTGTGGAGGGGCTCGCCACTCAAACCGCCGACATGGGCCGGTCGTTGCAGGGCCTGAACAACTCGACTCAGGGGGCCAACCAGCGAGTTCGGAATACTGCAAATAAAGCCGGATACAGTGCCCCGGTACAGAGCGTCGGTGGCGAGAGTGACGAGCCCATGTATATGGGTTAAGAAAGAGACAAGTTCAACCATCGTGCGCCACACCAGGCTCTCTCTCATGGCGCGTTTTGTCAGCTACGGTGAGGGATGCTGCATTGCGATGGATCTCGCAGCATACGATACTTCCAGGAGCTAATAAAATATAACGACGTTGGAGGTCACCTGGTGTATGTAATATTAAATGTCATAGTCACAGGAGCCTCGGCGCGATGTAGGACAATCAATACGTTGGGAAATACCGAAATGATTGTGTAAATAAAATGGTCAACTTTCGAATACATCACGCAATGGCGTAATTAAATTACAAATATTTTCTAAAATAATCATTGGAAATGGTGATGATATGATAGAATAGGACTGGTATTATATAAATAGTAAGCATAGACGACTGTACAGAGTTGTCATTTTTAATTCATGCGTATTACTTTGTCAATGACTGACGAGGATATCTTGAAGACTGCCAGTTTAATCAGACGACCTGGAAGGCGAGCTGGTTGATGTCTTTATTCATGTCTCCGCAAACAACAATGCCCCATGGGCACTCGGCATTCAACCTTGACCTGGTGGCATACGTACCCCTACTCTATTTTAAGCAGAATGCTGGCCTTTCCCGACTACGCTGAAAAAGAATATATGTAGACAAGGTAGAAAACCCAAAAACAGAGGGATATCACACACCCAGCCACCCGGAACTCCATGCAATGCGTGTACTTTGACATGGTTACCCTTCCCAAAACAAAGAATATAGTCTAGCAAGCCCCCACACCCTCATATCCTGAGCCTCGAGCCAACCCGTTTTCCGTATGCCAGGCTCTTTTGGAGAAGGAGAATAAATAATGGACATCCCCTGAACGCCACCGAATGTGTATGTGCTTATCGTGAGCAGTCCGGAACCCCCGTTCCTGTTGTGTGCGCGCAGCTCCAAAGCGGTTTGGTTTGGAGCCGATTAAAATTCGTATTTATGTGAAGCTTTCTAGGCTGTCGTAGTTGTTGGGCCAGTTGGCGTGATGTTATCGTCTGACGAAATATCAGATCCGCCTTTAGACCGAACTTGAAACCAGCCACCGCGCTCCCATTCTCCCGGAACATAGAGGCACGAATTCCTCATCTCGTCGTCCGTGATGCCGTACAATAATGTGTGTAGTCGTTTGATATCGATGGGCTTCAGGATCCACCCATCGAACCCGGCATCGATGTACGTCGGCCCCTCCTTTTCGACTAACGACGCCGATACGGCAAAAATGGGAACCCTTCCCTGATATTTGGCCAGAGAGGACAATGCCTGACACTTGTCCGACTTCTCGAATGCGCGGATCATTTTGGTACTGCCTAGACCATCGACAATTGGCATCTATCACAGCAGTCAATTAGCACACCGCTCTTTTGAACAAACACAACATAGTCGTCATGTTGGGAATACTGACCTGCATGTCCATGAGAATGACATCAAACGCGTCCGACTGTTCGCTGTAGACGCTAGCGCAATCCTCGCCGTTCACGGCATGAGAGACATGGTGGCCCGCTTTCTCTAGTCGCTTGCGTAGGATTCTCATATTGATGGGATCATCCTCGGCAATGAGAACTCGCAGTTGGCGCGGTTTCTCTTCCGCTGCTGGCTCTTTGGGCTTCGGCTTCTCGTCTTCTACCGCCTTGGGCTTATCGCTAATTTCATACAGCACTCCAGAAGACTCTCCGGTTTGGGGCATCGAAGGAGGATCCGTGTACTCGTCTGGTACTTTGATAGGTCGCACAGGTGTCCTCGAATCCGCGATGAACGACTTGCCCTCAGTCTCTGGCGCCGTCCGTGCAAGCTGGCCGGTCGGGCTCGTAGTTGAACGCCGGTGCAATCCTGGACGTTTCACTTGGCTATCACTGGCACCGGCAGCATTTGTCGCCGTCAAAGAACTAAGGCTGGTGCTGGAAAGGCGGTGCGACCTGTTGGAGCCTTTGGAATCTCGACGACCCAATGAACCCAGTTCCTCCCGATCCCCCATGGATAAGGGTGTCTGGATCGCATCGATCAGACGGTCAGCATCGCTCATGTTACTCTGCGCGCTTGCTTTGCTGGCGCCGCTCTTTAGACTGTTGATGCTAGTTGTTTCGTCAAAGCTTCGCCGCTCTTTGAGACTATGAGGGATGTTGATGCCGCTGCCATGGCCGCTGCCACGATCTACAAGCGTCACCTCGCCGGCTGGCGCAGGCGGCAGGCTCTTGGTAACAGATGGGTTAGTCGAGCGAGTACTGGATACCTGCGTCGCTGATTCGGTATTCTCCGCCGCCTCATTACTCGGTACCTCGAAAGGCAGTTGGATGACGAAACGAGACCCCTTGCCCTCCTCCGACTTTAGTCTCAGCTGACCATCCATATTGCGCACAATACGAGCCACCATGGCCAGGCCCAACCCCAGGCTTCGTCCTTCTTCCGGCTTCTCGACCTCGTCGTCGGGATTGGTCTCGTCGGTATCCACCGACACTTGTTCTAGGTCCTGGAAGAGCGCATCGAGTTGCTCGTTGCTCATGCCACGGCCCGTGTCCTGGACCGCTACCTCAATCCTCACCCGGGACTCAGCAACTTCGGCAACATAGCACTCCACTTTGACGTACCCCTTGGTCGTATGTTGAACAGCGTTGGCTGTCATGTTGGCGATGGCCTGGCGCACACGGCGGTGGTCGCCATGCACATGACTTGGTAATCCGGGATGGGCCACAACTTCATAACCGATGTTCTTCCTCTTGGCGTCACTCTTGAAGGGTGCTGTGGCTTCCTCCAGGCACGCAGCGAAGTCGAGTATTTCATCCTTGATGAGCTCTTGTCCTTCCTCGGTCTTCGTCAGGTCCAACAAATCATTGATGACGTAGATCAATGACTTGGACGCCGAATGAGACTTCGCAAGGTTGTCTCGGGTCTCCTGGTCGAGACTGCCTTCCAAGGCAATCTCAAGGTAGTTGATGATAGCGTTCAATGGTGTGCGGACTTCGTGGGCCGAGTTGGCCAAAAGCAGTCGAGTAAGCCGGCTGCTCTGAAGCGCCGCCTCCTTTTGCCTCCAAACCTCGATGAATTTGCCTAAAGGAAGGAACGTTAGTGGACTGTCTGTCATTTGGCTGGGGATGAATACGAATGCTGGACTAACCATAGACAAGACAGAGTACCGCAGCTGTCTCAACTTGCTCCTCCGTCCACTCTCGGCATTTGCCAATCACTGTCTCGTGCCATACCTGAAAACTCTTGCGCGGTTCGAGGTAGGCAGAAGTGCCCTCCTTGATGACCTTCTCGTAGGGGTTCCCGGCCCATTTGACCTCCCGTATTTGGCCCCGTCGGAAGAAGACAATGAAGTCATGACCACCCACGCTGAGTGGTACATACAGCATACCGGCAATGACAGAGAAGCCTGGAGGATAGCGGAGATCAGGCAGGTCTTCCTTCACATCCTGCGTTGTGACGACTGAAGTATACCTCCTGACTCTGAGATACTCGAGGAGGGCAAGGGCCTCCTGTGTTTGTCCTATCTTGCCAAGAATCTTCGTTTCACCACGGATGGACAGCATTCCGAAGTCGGCGTCAAATAGCTTGAGGAGGTCATCCGAGGAGGCAATGATGTAGCCTGAGGGGTTTTTGTCGGTCGGTACCGTGTTGATCAGTTTTCTCGCCTGTAACCGGGATGCATACGATAACCGCTCAATGTTCCGCGACGCAGTATCTCCAATCAATCTGCACATTTTCCGGATGGGGAATGGGACCCGCATTCCCCGGTCTCCATACGAATGGCAGGAGATCAGGCCCCAGAGTTCGTTAAAGGCGTTAATGGAAATCGACATGGAGCCTCGCACCGCCATATTCTTCAGATACTTCAGATGGATGGGGGACATGGCACGGAGATACGCATGGGTGAGGTCCAAAGGTTGCTCAAGATCCTCCAAAGTACGGCAGACAAGCCGCGCGGATTCGAGGTCTCGGTCGAATAAGAGCCTCACCTTGTTGATCCTGTAGAGATCTCGTGCCTGCTTGGGAATATCCGAGGCAGGAAAGTGCAAGCCCTTGTACAGGTCTCGCGTATGGGTCGGATCAACCAATTCGGTGACAACTTTGCCATTGAAAGCCGAGTCGAACTGGTAAACCATGACACGATGAAACCCAGTCAGTTCCTTGACAATCCCAACCAGAATCTTGAGGAACTTATCAAGACTGGGCGCATTGGCTAGCTGTTCCTGAACCTGCGACATGATGTCGAACACCTGCATCGCACCCGCTTCGCCCCGTTTCTTCCTGGCGCTGCGTAACACCCTAAGAGGCCGGCTGCTAACTTCTGTACTCTCGTTGAATTCCTCCAGCGTGGGGTTTTGATACAACGTATCTTGGGGTACCGGGGGTGTCATGTCATCGGGGCCACGCAGAGGATACTCCTGGTCGTCCTCGAGCTCAAACTCGCAGATGACAAGATCTGGATTGGCAGGCGTTACATGCATGGCGCACCACAACTTCACGCTCCTGCTGTTGGGGGGTCTGATGGAAATGCTGAAAACTTCTGGGCCATTCGTAGCCGGGTCAGCATCGTCATCGCGAATAAAGTCGATATGGTCCAGCAGATTGTCGGCCTGCTCCTCCGAAAAGATATCCACGAAGTTTTCAAGTCGGAACAGCTGCTGCGGGGTGTATCCAAGCAAGCGCTCCGAGTTCTCGCTCACAATGCGTACCAGGAAGCAGCCCTCGCTGTCTTCCTTGATCGCAACCAGCAGTCCGAAGGACTGCACAGCGCCTGGGGTATGGATAGGCTCGTCCTCGCAGCGCTCCAGAGTACCATCTCGTCCCGTAAGGATAGCATGGCCCTCGTCCGTTACCACATGTCGAAAACGGGTGGTGAACAGGCCCTCGTTGATGTCGCCTCCTGGTGACCTACGGCCTCCGCTGGAGGTATCGCCGATGCCATGAGAAGTGGCCCCCCTTGGTGGCTCCGATCTGTCTGACGTATCCGAAGACGCATCGTTGAACAGTGGCAGCCCGCCGGTGGTATGGCCATGACTCGATGGGTAATCTACGGGTGGCGGACTCGTGGCAGAAAAAGGGCTACCCGATACCGTGTTCTCCCTATTTCTTCTTATCGGCGGCCTGCTAGCACTACGATCCTTCTCGCCAGCCGGAGTGGGCATAGTCTCTGCACGTCTCATGCCCGATAAATCGGCATCTGTATGCGAGGCGCTAGACCGGGAGCGGCGATCGAAGTATTCATGTTCACCAGACGTCCGCGGTAGGGACCACGGGGTAGGCTGTGAGCTGTCAACACTCACAACAGAGCGGATGGGAAACACTCGGTCCGCGGGATCGGCGTTGCTGCTGGTGCTCCGATGACCGAGTTGGAGATCGGAACTCTGACTCCAGGAAGATGGGGCTCCAGACGATGAGGGCGGGGCCGGAGCCGACCCATCGAAAGTCATGGCTTGATTTGGGCCGAATGCATCAGAAAATATAGTGCTGGGTTTGTTGCGAGCGGGAGGTGTAGTGTCGTCGTCATCGTCTGCCTCGGGCGCTGCAAGTTCGGACGGGTCGGGCGCTTCCGTTAACGGTGGTCCATCTTGACCGCTCGCGAAATCGTGAACATCCGTTGGTGGGGGGGAGGTTGGCGAGGTCTGCTCTTGCTGGTCTTGGTGGGCGGGCGCATCTACCTGGCCGTGCCCATTTTCCTGCATCGGGGTGGTGTTGTCTGTACTGTTCTCGGAACCAGCGCTGTCGTTCCTCGGCAGAGATGATGTTTGTGTATGCTGGTTGCTTTCCCCCTCTGGATCATGCGGCTGCTGGGCTGGTGGTGGCGTCGACGTTAAAGGTGTCGAGGGTGAGTTTTCGCTTTGAGGGAGTGCTTCAGTGTCGCCTTCGGGCAGTGGCTGTCGGCCAGTCAGGTCGGGGTCATGATTGGACTCCATGCTGCAAAACTATCTGGGAGCAAAGACTGGGGTACAGGGGCCTGGGGCCTCGATCGAGCCCCTCCAAACGCTCGATGGTGGCTATTGGAGAGAGTAGTGGGTGTCAGCAGACATCGATGAGGGCCAGTTTGCCCAACTCTAAATTGCCTTGTGCCGGTGATGCTTGTCGTGGTTGTCCGCCGTCAAATGGAATGCGGTTTCGTTTGTCGAGATGTCAGAGTGCTGCCGTGTGATTGCCAAGGATTCTACCCAATACGCCTAATCGATCACGGATACCAGCATCTGTTTATATGTCGTAATAAACCCAGAATTCGATAGAGTTGCATGAAGCAAATCGGTCCGTAGCTTGGCTACACCGTAGTTGTGGAATGGCGAACGGCGAATTCATCCACCTGCGGGCCGTGATTGAAGTGTAATTCGAAGCGCAGCGAAAGAAGGGAAAGGAAGAAGAAGAAGAAGAAGAAGAAAAAGGGAGGGCGCCGCAGTAGTAGCACCAGCGAATCGAGGAATATATGCGACCCAGGTACGGTGATAAGGTTGGAGTAGGTTAAAAGGTGCGCGCAGTTGTGGTAGTGGTGGTGATGGTGGTGATGGTAGTGGTGGTGGTGGTGGTAATGTCGGGTGGCAAATCGCACAAACAGCCTTGGGGTAACGAACGAACGAATGCAAACTGTGCCAGTTTGCCAGTGTAATCGAGGCTCAGGTTGCAAAGTGACAAGTTCAATTCTTTCCTTCAAGTTTCGGCTTGCACAAGTGTGGAAGTAAACCAGCGAACCGGTTCATGGCTGCTAAGAGGTAGTGGTAAGTACATGTAGCATATACTGTACGAAGGGCAGGCAGGTAGGCATTGGATACTACTAATGGCGCTACGCTACACACATAACACACAACATGGATGGAGCCCGTCACCGTGCATCGAATTCTCGAGGGCTTGCTGTGATGACGGCCGTACGCTGTACCAGTTCGTACATTTATTCCATGCTTGCTTGCTTGCTTGCTTGCTTGCTTGACAGATCGCAGTTCATTACCACCACTGCTGTGGGCTGGTAGACCAGGCTGGATGGGTTGAGCAGAGCAGAGGCCCAGAGGTCACGGCCAATCCAAAAAGCACATCAAACAGCAGGGAGCCCGCCAGAAGCCAGGAGTCAGGAACAAGGATACGGGCAGCAGCAAGCAAGCAGGCCAGCATTGACAGGCAAAGCAGGCTCTCGGGCAGGACACACACACACGGCTGGCTACTTGCAGATTTCAGTGGACGCAGTGGACGGCTGGACGGCCTAGACTGCTCAAGACCTGGGGCCTAACGCAAATCCCAGATCACCCGTGGGGCACGCACGGCGCCAAGCCCATTGCGCTCAAATGAGAGGAACACAATTTGCTGAGAAAGGCAATTTAATGCTGTGGTCGCTTCAAGGCGACGACCTCGATCGCATTCCCATCCGAATGCATGCAACGTGGTTGTTGTATTCATTATATAACTACTCTATATCAACAGGAGTTGGAATCCGATGAACAAGGTGCATACATAAATGTCAGTAGAGAAACCCTGAAACCTGAAAGTCGCCTCATGTATAATGTACTCGGGGGAAGTAAGTATATGGATATTCCTTCGACCATCCACCATCCACCATGTCGCATTTTTGCCGACCTACCTATCCTATCATCCTAACTATGAGCGACCGCTCATCGTTCGTCAGTTGATATTATGGCTGGCTTGCATGAGCCTTAATCGCAGGGTATCGTATCGCGCCGTCCAGATCACCGTCTCATTGCAAGTATTGGTACTTGCTCGAGTCATTATTAGGGTTGGCAGCTGGAGGTTGGTTTCTGAGAACACGGGGGGAGGGGCCCCCTATTGCTAATAAATTCCGTCGGCTTCCTCTACTCCGATCTGAACCTGGACAGATGGCCGGATTATTGCTGTTGCGTACTACTGCATGAGTACATTAGAGATGCTGGCGAGCTGGGAGGTAAAGCCTTGAGGCCAGCTACCTACTAATAGATACTGTCTAGATTTGGTAACGGGGGTTTGACATATGGTTTTTTTTCCAACATGGCAATTTTGTTTGGCCATGGTGGATTGGGAATCCGGATTCCCCCCCAACGAGCCCTTGCTATTTCAGGTACTGATCGGCAATAAGATGGGACGAGAGGAAACGGCGCCTACTGGTCTACGTACCACTACACTTGCAAAGTCAAATCGCCCGTTTCCCTGGAGGAAAAGGTCCTGGGGACAGTGCAATGCTCTCTGCTGTACCCTGTATAGTGCCTGCATCAAAAGGCTTCGGACAGCTCGCAACCACGCTCGAAAATACCCTTCTCCAGCTGTTCAATAATCCGTTTAGCCAGCCGCAATAGGGGTATAGATATATACATATATAGGTATATATGTCTATTGCGATTGCATCTGTACCTATGCCCAGATATGACGTCGTATGACGTCATGACGCGTGGCTGGTGCTCAAGGCTGCTTCATTCCACTATTCCACTTTGTGTGATTCTGCCATTTCATCAGTGGCGCAACATCGCCTTACTAATATGCACTATACGCCATGCAGCCATGCAGCCAAGCAGTCATGTCTGCGAGCCATTCAGCTTCAGCACCTTCTGCGCAGGTAGTCGCAAGCTCACCCGTCCTTCAATGTTCTCCTATCGTCTTCACGAACCGTGATGATGCAAGGAAGCCGATAAGGGCTCTTCTTATCGTCATGTGACAGGTGAAGCTGCATGTCTCGACGGCACGGTCACGTCTGTCTGTAGTGTGCTGGATGGCTACCATGATGCTTGCGCAAGCTGTCGTCTGTCCCGGCATGGCCAAGTTCAACGACCCAAGTAACCAGATTACGATCCGCCGCTCTTCAACGTATGACTATTTGTTGCAGATCCTACTTGGCCAATATAGCAATCGGAGCACACGGCGATTATGGTCGGGAGACTCCCGGCTCACTCGCACACGTCGATATGATGGATACCGACAATATCGGCGAACTGCCCGTTGCTGATTCTGTTTTTGGTGACCAAGGGAGGAATCAATATCATGGGACGACTTTCAGGGCAAAACGCGAATTCAATCCTAACCATATTTATCGAGTTGATCTCGCGGCCACGACTGAGAAGCTTGATAGCATTTCTCAAGAGCTTGCGGTCCTTGACAAGCCACCTCTTAGCCCAGAATCAGAGGGGCTGGAAACAAAAACCAACACGCCGCGAAAAGGTACAACGACGGCGAGGCGTATTTGTCCGGCACGCGGAGCCCGCCCTCCAACGACAGGTAAGTTCGGGTGTTGTATGACACTGACCTCGCTGACTGCAGGCTCATTTCCCCATACTTTCGGCTGGCAAGGGATCACTTACTATCCCTCAGCCGCTATGGTACTAGAAGGTCTGTCTAGACTATGTAGCGTGGGCTTGAATTCTCAATTACTGTTGCCAAGTGCTACCCATTTGGATGCTATAATACGATACTCTGTTGGTCGGTTACTTTCTTTCGCCTTAGTGATTGTGTTTACCCCAACGCCATTTCCCATTAAGGAGGAGCACGCTCGTTGTCCATAGAAGCGATCCCACCCTCCATGCAAGCAGAAATACCTGCTCTTGACCATGCCCTTCTTCATAATACAATTGCTACTCATCATCTTCTGCAGCCACCTTTTCCACCAGGTAGTATCGATCGTTTCCGGTAGTGGCATCTTGGTCATGTTCGAGGGCCAGCTTATTGAGAGCAACCAGGATATTCTCCATGTGCGTGTCCTTTGCGTGGCGATCCTTCCTTCCCAAATCATTAATCCAGTCGATGCGGTTTAGCAGGTAATATATGATGGCAATAAACACGATCACGCCGATGGAGTAAGCCCACACTATGACGACGGTGACAATGTCCGTCCAGCCGTTGGACGAGTTGTTGAATGCCGTGGGCGGCGTCGTCCGCATCACGCCGCCTCCGGAACCCGATAGCCAGCCAAACAGGCAAAAAATGGTTGCCAGGGCATCAACACCCAGGATAGCAAGGACTAGCTGCCAAGATGGCCAGGTTTTACCGCCTCGTGTGACGAAGATGAGCCAGTTCTCGGTCAGTGAGACTTGAAGGAAGAGGACCTCTTGGATGGAGCCAAAGTTGGCAATGATGCCGCCACTTCGCAAGAACATTGTGCCTCGACAGATCCACTGCCAAATCACAAGTTAGCAGTTGCCCGTACTAGTCAAGCCTGGCGCACAAAATTCACCCGTGAAACCCCCATGGCCCCTACTCTGTCTTGATAAGTTGCGGCAGCGCAATCCCGGGAAGTGCAGTACAGAGAGACCAACAAAGGGAAACAGAGTGTGTACATACCGTACCCATGGCGAGGAGTATCCCCAGTATCAGACTGATGACCCAAATCTTCTTCAACTGCCATTCGACTGGCCGTGGTTCCACGTGAGCATTGTCGTAAGCAACGGCGACCGTGGCCAGATCCGCAAACAAGGCAATAAAGACCACGAGGTCGGGTCTAATGGTTTCGTTGATAATAACCATGGACGTGGTCAAATATATTTCCAAGTGAAGGCACAGAGCAATACGATACTGAACATACGCTTTCATCCGCTGGAAGATCTGTCGAGATGTCTTGATGGATAGGATGATGGTGCTCAAGCCAGGGGCCAGAAAGACAATGTCGGCTGCCGCCTGAGCTGCCTCGGAAGAGCCTTCCACGGCGATCCCGCAGTCTGCCTTCTTAAGAGACGGTGCGTCATTAACGCCTGCATAGGTCAGCGAAATTGCTGTCGGTCATGGGTGCATCAAGATAGGTATATATCATCCAGCGGAGACTCACCATCACCCGTCATAGCTGTAAGCGAGCCACGCTGCTGCAGCATCTCGACGACTTGATACTTATGCTCCGGGAATACCTCAGCAAACCCATCTGCTCTTTCAACGAGGTCGCTGTCATCATATTCGAGTTAGGGCTGGGTCACGATGGGGATTCAACAGATCGGAGCCGACTTACTGTTGGACTGTCCCAGAGAGGCCGCTATGCATCAGCTTGGTTGAATTATATACCTGCCGCAACTCAGCATCGGACATAACCGAACTCAAACTCGGCAGGACTCAGTCGCATACCTTGGTGCCGAGCCCTAGCATCTTGCATGTCTCCTTTGCAATGGCGATAGCATCTCCCGTGAGCATCTTGACCGGAACCCCGAGGGCTTGGGCTTCGATTATGGTTTGTGCTGTGTCCTCGCGAGGGGGGTCGAACATGGACAGCAGGCCAAGTAAGACCCATGGCTCCTCGTTCTTCTTGTACGCCACACCCAGGGACCTAAAGCCTCTTCGGGCGAAGTCTTTGGTCTTCATGTTGTATGCAGCGCGAGTCTGATCGTCTGATTCCGTGAGCTGCAGGACATTTTTGGGTGCCCCCTTGGCACAGACGAATTTGTCATTCCCAAGGCGACACTCGCAAGTGATGCGTTTCGACACAGGGTCGAAGGGCGTGAACTTGTCGGTCTTCCATCCTTGACGCAGGATATCGCGAGCTTTGGGATATCTCTTTAGAGTTAGGATGGTGACCTTGTCGATCGGGTCGAGTGATGCGACGTTGTGCGAACTGGCAAGAGCAGCCACGGCCATCATCCAGTTCACGTCCTGGCCCTCGGTGACGAAAGGATCTCGGATACTCAGCTTGTTCGCCGTAAGCGTGCCTGTCTTATCGGAACATAGCACGTTGACACCCTATAGGCTCTCGTCAGCATCGACATTGACGGCGGCCATTCAGAACTCACGGCCAGAGACTCGATAGCTGTCAGCTTCTGTACTATAGCCCTCTGCTTGGCTAGATAGGCAGCTCCGACGGCCAATGTAGTTGTCGTCACTACTGGAAGGCCCACAGGGACGCCAATGATGAACAAGACCAACGCGTAATGGAGCAGGGTCTGTACGCCTGGGGTGGCGATGGGGATGTGGTGAAAGAAGCCGCCGATCCAGGCGACTAAGATCCAAAACATGACGAGCACAAGCAACGAGGTACCAATGCTGTCCATGACTTGCTTGAAATGGCCTCGACCCTTGGTTCCTTGGACCAAGTTCGCCGTCTTACCGACAAAAGAGTACCTCGCCGAGGTAGTGATGATGGCATATGCTTTCCCGCGCTTGCACCCAGTCGTGTAGAACACCGTGTCACCCATGTACTTATCGACAGCGAGGGACTCGCCGGTGATGGCGGACTGGTCGCAGGCGATGAGAGGCAGACCGTAATGGGAATGCTCGTAATCGAAGTCTTCGTCGTCATCTTTGTTCGCGTTCTCACCCCCCGCATTGGCTGTACCCCCTTCAGGAGGCTCTTCACCATTATCTTCATCACCGAATTTGTCTTCTTTGCGAAGCTGAAGAAACTCGTCGTAATCACCTGGTCTATTGTAATCACATATGAGTTGGCAGTCTCCGGGTATAGTTTGACCCTCAACGAGGATGACCTGGATGCAAGTCAGGAACTTCCCCGAACCATGGATAAACAGAGTTTGCACGGGGGGCGTTAGCAAAGGGGTTGTTTCTTTTCTATGTATACTTACAATGTCTCCAGGTACCAGTTCACGTGCAAGGATCTGCTGCTCTTGGCCGTCTCTCACGACGGTGGCCCTCATGGCAATGTCTCCCTTCAAACTAGCCACGACGTCTGCTGCTTGCTTCTCCTGGTAGAAACCTACGAAGGCATTCAGGAACAAGATGCCCATGATCACACCGAAATCAATCCAATCGCCGAGGCCCACGGCTAGGAGAGCTGCGAGCTCCATCACTGCGCATATGATGTTGGCATCGCTCAATACCAGCCATAGTAACGTACCGGACCCATGTGTAGTACTCACCATATAGAATAGGCCCCTGGAAGAACCCAAGAAATTTTGCAAACATATTCTCTTTTTCCGCAGTCAACTCGTTCCAACCGAAAGGTTTACGCCGTTTTTCGACATCGTGGCCTGTAATGCCCTGCTGGATGCTGGTATCGAGCCATGAGGAGGGAGGCTGTCCTTCCTTTACCACGGGATGAGCTGGCTGGACGGGTGCCGGAGAGGACTTCCAAAACTGCCACCACTTCCTGGAACTGCGGGGCCCCCCTGCTTGGCTGGCCACGGAAGCCCGTCGTTCGGTATCATAGTTGGTGATGAAGCGCTGGAGAGCCTCATACTCGGGCAGCTCACCGCCGTCGCTTTTCTCCGTGCCACTTGGCAGGCCCGCACTCACAGGTGGGTTGTTCTGCACCTGCTCTGTTGGACCAACGTCCTCCGATATACGAATATGCTCCGTTGCCGTGGTTTGACCTGCGGGGGTTGCCTGGTAGTGCGGGCTGACTCGACCAGTAGGACTTACGGCCCTGGCCTCGACATCATCGTCAGCCGGCGCCCGGTTTGGATCGTTGCGCTGACGAAGAAAAGACATGATGTGCGTCAAATTGTGGAAATAGATAGATGATCACAGGTTGGTATCAAAGTGGCATGTCTCCTGTTGTTTCATGCCGGGGAGAATGCAAGGCATGAGCCCAGTCAGAGGTTCCTGCGCAGGTCAATGCCGGCGCGCGGAGAAGTAGAAAGGCATCATCTGTATTCCGTTGCAGCCGGAGAATTAAAAGTATTTGGAATCATGACGTACACGTGATGATGTATTTGAATGAGACGTCGCGAAGTCCTATATAGATAGCCTTCGTTGGCTCTAAACGCATGTCATAGTGATGACCCAGGAGTGACGAAAGGCCTTCGGAAGACACGGCCCAAGACGGCTATGTTGTCTCAAATACGGATATTACTTAACATTGCATCTGCTTACAGATGATGGGTTTTGTAGTCTAGCAATCTACCCCTTGCCTCCAAACATGACGGAGCTTTTGTCTGGTGATCCAATGACTTTGGCGCGCGAGAGATAGACAGAGCCATAGGGGCACCGATACCTCCGTTGGCTACTGATTTTGGTATACCTGCGAGAAGAAATGCGCACTTGTGGGCCCATAGTACCAGAATGAAGCATTCTAAGCCCTACTAACACTTAGTAATGGCCACCCAGGACTGGCATCTGAAGGAGATGTTGGCAGTAAGGGTGGATGTTCCCTTACAGTTTGTTCTTGGAATTGTTGGCATTCCTCTGGTTTTGCATACTACGCAACAATGCGTAGACACTCTGTAGCCTAGGCATGGTAACACCAGCTCTTTTTGCAATCCTGATGGGATTGCCTAGGATGACTTCGAGCTCCATAGGGCGGCCAGATTCCCAGTCGAGCAGCATACTCGGCTTCGCACCCGCATTGCGCTCTGTGCTCCTTATGATTCTTTCGGGGGTCCCTAGGTCGTCAGGGAGAGCTTGACCGAGAACCTTTGGGGCAGCATCCCAGACTTCTTGCATGATACCCATAATGTGCTCCCGCAATTCGGCATCTTTCAACTGGTCGGCATTGCCCAATCCCCCAGAAAGAACGGCAGATGGGTTGAAGGCGGAGTTGATGCAGAGCTTGTGCCATCTGATTGTCTGGAGTTCGATTTCCGAGTGTATCTTGACATCGGGGATCTTGCCGTGTACGCCCCACCACTGCGCAAGACTGGACATGCATTCCTCGCCCCTTTTCACCAGACCGTCTGCGTCTTCCCCTGAATCCGAGGTTCCGTCAAGGCCTTTGCCGAATGGGCCTATGCTGATCCGTGTCCACCTATTCTGGCGTATGGTGCCCTGTTTGATCTGTTCGGCGCTGATAACGGTAACGGCGCTGATGATGGGGTTCTGGGGAAAGCGAGTGCGGTATGGCTCCTCCACACCAATGCCATTCTGGATCAAGACTATACAAGTTTTGGCGGTCACCAGAGGAGCAATCATGGCTGCATCGTCTGTTTGGTCCGGAAGTGCCTTTGTGGTGACAACAACATAGTCCCATCCGTCACCCGGGGGAGGCTGCGGCGGATCCTGCTGTGATGTGTCTGTTTCTGTCGGGCGACTCGCGCCGGGGACTGCCGCATCGACAGACGGGAAAACAGAGTGAGGCTTGAAAACGTAATCCCCAAAGGTGTGAGTCTGCAGGTTCACGCCGGACGATGCGATGACGCCGTAATTGGACCTGGCCGTGAGAGAGGCATGAAGGTTATGCTCCGGCTTCAAAGAATGTTAACCAAATACGATAGACGAGCTACTGCATTTGAATGAGGTTGGCTTACATGGTGCAGACGCGACGCATAGAAGCAGCCAACAGCGCCGGCGCCAACGAAGAGGATGTGCACCGGCCTTTACCCGACTGGTCAGCAGGAACAAGAGAGATGACGACAGAGCAGATACGGCCAGCCATACTTTACCGGATCAGTAGAGCTCATGGTCGTCGCTGGAGTTTAATTCGGCTGAATGGGGGTTGGATAGGGAAATGGCTCTTTCGTTGTTGACAGTTTGCCAGCAGAGGTAAGGTTCGATATGGGAAAACGACGTGCGACTGCCGGCACTCCAATCCGGAAACCGGCACCTCAAGGCGGGGAGGGAGCTCGGGCCCTCACTTTCCGACATGATCGCAACATCGCCATGTCATGCACCTTCAATATTGAACATAACTACTGTATTAGCTGAATGCATAGTAGCAAACTCCTGGCCAGATTGGATATATATCCATGGCCCATATGATTTCTACGAGAGTCCGTGGTATCGTTCGCTGGCGAGATAAAGAGATACAGGTAGGTACAAAGTGACCATATTCTTTAGTTTGTGTGGGGTTGAGATGGCCAGTACCATACGTAATTAACTATTCAACGTAACCTATGCTGTATCACCATATGAAGAGAACGCCAGGAACGGCGAAGCATCTTCTCTTGGCATCTGGCACCCCCCAAAAGCAAGAGATCAGAAGCCAAAAGGCTGAGGCACTTACGGACAAAAGACATTTGTCATAGGCCCCCGGGCGGCGTAGTCCAGCCGGCGTGTAAAGGAGGGCTACAAACCAAACCACATACCACTACATGCTCCTCGCTCCTCGGATAGCTCTAGGTATACCTAATGGTTCCGGCCTAGCCTATGGAACCCGGGTTCACCGATCTGTGCGACTTGGGCGGGGTGGCTAGTCAAGACCATGAATTTGAATAAGGTAGTTGGCTCTGTCTAATCACGTTCAGGCAGCCCTACTGTGTTGGAATTTGGAACCGGTTTCTGACAACCTTACGACGCCTTTCCCCCCTCTATCCCGGGCTCACTTTGAGCGAGCTGGGGTGTATCATGATCTGGGACAAACCGGTGAGTTTCGAGAGTTTCCTCTTGTGCCCTTTGATAGTGCGCATCCAGATTTAACGTCCCCGGAACCGCGGGGCGCCAGACAGTGCTAGTGTTAGTGCCGATATTATTATTCTATGTGTCGAGTCAACTCTGGCTGGCCGGCTGGCTGGAAGTCGGCGCTGCGAGAACGGCTTTTGCGCTTCTACCACCTACTTATTGATAACATGGAAATAAGTTTACGGTGTGGGGGTCACGCGGATGGACTCTGTGTTACCGACGGAGAAGGTAGTCTGTCTACCGGTACTACCGGTACTACCATAGCTGCAGTCACTCTGAAGCGCGGCAAGGCTGGCAAGAAATAAGCAATAGACTGCCACGTGCTGCTATCATGGCCAACAACAAGACTGCACGGACGAGGAAAGATGTACCATCCCCAAAATTTCAACAGGACAGGACAGGACAGGACAATAGGACGTGAGTCAAGGGAGTCAAACACTTCCAATGTGAGGGAGACCAAGTTTTGATACGGAGTCTGAGTCGAGCAAGGGGGAACATTGCCGGGAGCATGCAGTGAACGAATCGGTGGCCGTATCAACAAACGGAAAGAAGCGCTGATACTTGATACTTTGACGTATTTACTCAGCAATGAAGGAGGACCTGCATGTAGTTAGCTGTGGTGGTCAATAGCCCGACTTCTCTTCGTAAGTACTGTAAGTAAGTATGTATGTATTACATTGCATAAGCCATGAAAAGTTTGCACAGTCCCAAGACCATGCGAGGCCAGTCCAGTCACCAGTCGGGGCCCTGTTTGGTGATTGGGGTTGTACGACGGTCGAAGACTCAAATGTGGTGTATTAGTTAAAGATGAGATGTGCATATTGGTCATGCATTTCATCGTGCATACACACCCACTAGAGATAGCGTAGAGATAGTGGTAGGTGTGTCAACCCTAGGTACGATATCATGGGTGCACGTTTTTTTTTTTGGGAGGGGTGGGGGAAGGTTGGATGCGTATACTGTACAATATCCGTTATATAGTCGACCTGCCTGTGACCCCATCGTCTACTGCATCATCTAGTCGTCTTCTTCTGTTACTTGCTGTAACCGTACAACGTTGAAGTACTCAATACCAGCAGCCCCGCTAATGACTGGGCGGGTGTGTGGGATTGGCTCTCTAGCACGTAGCTAAAGGTGGTGATGATCCATTCCCTAAACCAGATAGTCGATCCGATGTAGTATTGCAAACTTCAGCTACACAAGACACTACATACTGCCACATGTGTATTCTGTAACCCAAGTCAAGCTGGAAGCGAGCCTCTTGGAGAAGGAGCTGCAGCTGGACATGGAATCGCCGAAGACCATTCCATTTCAATTTGCATGGACACATATCTAAGGTAGGTATACCTACCTACCTACTTACAAAGACGACGCCTTGCTACTCGATCTTTATGACAGTGAACGGCCTTCCTTACTAAACTACTAGTTCGTCAATGTCCAACTAACGTCTTGCAGGCTTCGCGGGGGGCATCGGCCCATCGACTGGCGGGCAAAACGCATTGGCCAGCCGCTGGAAAGCCTCCCACCTCCCACCTCCCACGCTGCACCATGACACTTCCAAGGTTGACTTGCCTTACTGTACATGATTACCATCGTGACATGCGAACCCTGCTGTGATCCTGTAGGAGATCCCGCCTTTCGCCTAGCTTCCTCATCCTCCCGTTCGCGCGAACGACTGTACGGACAGGCATGCATGTCATTGTCATCATTGTCATGTAAGTAGCTAGTCGTGGCCCTCACCACCTACCAGCACTCTCGAGTCTCGACGCATTGGCACAGTACGTACAAGATCGGCATCTTCTCTCCCTGGGTTAGGTTGATGTTCGTATTGATGCTTCTCCGGCTTACTTGCTGGCCGTCTGACTTTACGACAATGGTGAATGGGCAGAATGGGGTAATTGCCAGTACCCATGCATCGCAATCGCCAACCACCTGCGGGTCATGATGGGGGGGGGGGGGGGGGGGGGGGGGGGGGGGGGGGGGGGGGGGGGGGGGGGGGGGGGGGGGGGGGGGGGGGGGGGGGGGGGGGGGGGGGGGGGGGGGGGGGGGNCCCCCGAGCGGCTTCCTCCCCCCCCCCCCCCCCCCCATCCCCCTGACCACGATGAATGAATGAATTCTGATGATTATAGCATCTGTGTAAATTATGTCTGTTGTGCTCGACCACCCGGCCGGCCCCACCCCGTGTTATCCAGCTCGTTTGGAACTCGTCCAAGAAGAGATCCAGCTTTTGCGTTGTCTCTCCAAAAGCTACTGCTAGTGCTAGTGCAGTGATTGGAATCCTAACCAATCCTACCTAACCCCCTCCATCAGTGCCCCCAACTCCATTCGTATGGCACCAATCAATGCATGGGGCATGCCGTCGATTTCCCATGGGTATGTACATGTATCCATTCTCTCCTGTTGTTTTTAAGAAGAAGAGGAGGAGGAGGAGGAAGAAGACGCCCACACCCTTAGCTGTACAATTATCGGCAGAATTCGTCATCTTTTCATGTGCTCCATCTTCTTCCTCCCTTCGACCGTGCGCGCTTCAACCTCCTACGGACTCTTGATCCGAATCGGCGGCTAGCAGGGGGCGAACCGTTGAGTCGAGCCCTGGATGCGTGAGACGCTGCGTCTCTACACCTCTGCACCTCTGCACCTCTGCACCTCTGCACCTCTGCACCTCTGCACCTCTGCACCTCTGCACCTCTGCGCCTGTGCCCGCCAAGCTGACCGTGTGTGCATGTGTGGGTGTCCACTCTCTGGGGTTCTAACTGACACTGTTGTGGATTCTTGATCTGGAGTTTTCGCGGAGTTGGCTACCTACAGTGGGCTACTTTCAGTGGACATTGACCTAACCACCTAGCCACTGACCTTGCTTACCGGCTACTTCGAGTTACATAAGACTGGAGAGGGCAGGGCAGACAAAGGGTGAAAGGAGAAAAAAAAGAAGAGAGAGAGAGAGAGAAGACTGGTAGTCCTAGCATCACTTAAAACGCTACCCAGGCAGCCAGGCCTGGTATGCCCCAATCAGCCCTGGTTGGCTCATACTTATTGACGTATTTGTCCGTGTTCTTCTAAATTGGGCAGCTCACCACTTACACGGCTGGAACAACTCGAGATCCATCGCCCTGCTCGTCTCCTGCCTACGTTCCATGCCAAGCCGTATATGACCCAGGCACAGCGACACTCTGAGGTTTGAAGGGCTTGCTTCCTGTCTGCTTGCCTCGCAGCGGATGCAAACAAAAAGGGAAGAAGGAGAAGGGGAAAAAAAGAAAAAGAAGAACCCCTTTGCCGACATCACCAGAGCTCCAGTTGGCTCGCATCAATTCCGATCAACATCTATTATCTACTGCTTATACGACCTACGCACTACGCACACTGTATGCAGCCAGTATACATACCTACCTACTTACCTCCTTCTCACAGACACCTCTTCTATTACTAGGTTAGCCCTCGACGTTCGACCCGCCGTTACCGTTCCTCAAGGCAAGGCTGGCTGTCATTAACCAAGCCGCCTCTTTTTAGACAGAAGGAAGAAAAAAAAATACAATCCCCACTCACTCCATCGATGCTTTCCCAGATTCCCAGGATCAGATCTTTTGGGTTTTTACCTTTTTGTTTCCACGGGGATTGCTTGCTGAGTCCAGTTATCGAACTCGCTTGATTCTTATTAGCTGGAGTCGTCCGGTCCTGCTACAAGACACGGAGTACAGGGGCCCTTCTCACCAGTTGAACTTGGTTCCCCCCACGACTTATACCTGCATCTCAACTGCTATATACATACTACATATACATACTGCACACACCCTTGGATTCGAAATGAGTGCATAGACGGGGAAAAGAATTTATATGCGTCGTCCTTTACGCGAATCGTTTGAGCGGAGTTTTCCTGCGACCCATTGCTTGCTCGTCCGGGTACTCTGTCACGGTTGCTGCTGCACTTGGTGCTTCTTGGACGCCAAGCAGCGGACAGTGCAGTACAGTACAGGCAAGACGCAGGCACACATCCCTGGCTGACTCCCCCCGAAATTTGTCCAACACTCCTCCAGTCTCCCATCTCCCAGTCTCCAGTCCAGTCTAGTCTCCAGTCTCCAGTCTCCAGTCTCGCTAGGTACTCGGGCCTTTCATCCCACCTTTTCCCTCGGCGCAGTTCTTTCGCTAGTTGTTGCCGCCGGCGTGACGGTAACGCACCAGCCGAGCCCTCATCAGCCTGCGACAGAGCCGGCGTATCAGTAAAGGCATATTGGTCCGCATCTTAGGATTGAAACTTGACCCCTCTGGGACCCTCTGAGCACCTCTTCTACTACTACTACTACTACTACTACTACTACTACGAGTCTACATACTTAGTTACTTGGACTTGGACTTGGACTTGGACTTTGCTCGGAGCACCTACCTGCCTCCTGCCTATCTGTCTACCTACCTCCTACCTACCTGCAACCCTTTGTGCGCCACTTAGTGCGCTCACCCCCGAAACTTCTTTCTGGCCTTGTGTCTTCTTCCTGGAATTCCATTGTTGTTATTATTATTACTACTACCATTAGTCTCCTTTGCCATCCCCAGACTTTCTCTCTTTCCCCCTCTCTACACACACACTCGAGAGAATGCTGATAGACGGGGAGAAATGGGCCTGCGAGGCTTGTGTTCGAGGGCATCGTGTTAGCAACTGTCAACATGCTGGTAAGTAAGAGCCTTTATTGCCGCATACATACCCTTTTCTCCAAAAATTCAACCCCCCCCATGTCTTGCTGGGCTGGCGCCTTGTCTCGTCCACTTCCTGCACCGCAAAGCAAAGCAAGCAACGGTCGCGGGGCAAGAACCGGCGCAAACCACCCAACCACCACGACCAAACCACCACATTGCCTACACCACCGACAGAGCTTCAACGGCCTCGGTGCAACGGTCTCGATGCACGCATCTCTGCTGCAGATTCTTGCGCCTCCAGCCCACCCTGCCTTCTGCAAAAAAAGAAAGAAAAAAAAAGAAAAATAAACCCCCCAACTCCCTCACCCACGTCATGTCGCAATTGTCCATCTTTCTTGTGTGAACATGTCATGTCACTGCTCTGTTCAGTTCAGGTATATGCGCATGTTGCTAACTTGATTGATTCTATTTGCTCCAACAGACCGGCCCTTACAGCACATCAACAAGAAGGGTCGCCCCGTCTCGCAGTGCCAGCACTGCCGGGCTATGCGGAAGTCGAGGGCTTCTCACGTCAAATGCGATTGCGGCGAAAAGACACACAAGTGCCAGCACCTACAACAGACGGTAGAGGGACACCATGACAGCTGCTGCTGCAATCACGGAGGTCGATGCACCTGTTCACACAAGAAGGAGCCCACGCTCGACACGGTGCCCGAATCCGAGTCGGACCAAGAGTGCCATTCGACCAAGCCCAAGTCGACGACGGTCCGCCGCCGCCGCGCGAACACGGCTCATTCGGAACCTGTGTTAAGCTTTGACGAGAATGGCCACCACAAACCTGCGCACAAGCACAACAAGGCGTCGCAGAAATGCGGGCCTTATTCTCTGAGTCGGGGCCACTCTATGCACAGCAATAGCAGCAGTGGCAGCACGGCGAATCGGTCGGTGGACAATCTCCTGCATAGCAAGTCCACGAGCAAAGCCCGGAACAAGGATATCGCAGCACTCAGCGAGCTCGAGTCGAGAGGCGCCCGGTCAGAGCAGGTTTCTCCATCGTTGGGAGGAAGTTCGTCGCTGCAGCAGCTGAACGGGTCGTTGCCACCCCTGGATCTTTCAGGCATTCAGTACCCCGAATACACGCCCGCCTTCGATTTATTTGGCGGCTTGTCCGACCACGAGCCTCCAATTTACAGCGCCGGCCTCAGCGCCGTCTCGGTGGACTGGGGTCAGTACGACGGCCTTGAGCTGAATGGGGATAGCTTTGCGCCTTCTAGTTTTGACCAGGCGCAGTCATTTACTGGGTTCGATTTGGGCTCTACAGAGCCAACGTTGACGTCGAATTCTGGCGATGTGTCGGAAACGGAGGACTTTGCGCCTGCGTTCAGCGAAGCGCAGATCGAGGGGTTTCGACAGAGCGCAGCCACCAATTATCTGAATATGTCGCAGAGCCAAGGCTCGATGCTCACCAGTGGTGACATGCACAATGTCGACCTGGACCAGTTCAAAGGCGCTGCGGCGGCCAACAAGTTCTTGCCCAATCTCGGGTCGCTCGACGATGCCGGAATTGGCATGGCATCACTAGACGAGGATCCGTATTGGTCCATGACCAGTTTTGCGGATGGGGTGACGGAGTCGCCTGATCCGGTGACGTCGGCGTTCTGGGACACGCAATAACGCAGGCCTGGCCTACGAGACGACGCAGCACACGGACTCGGGCAACTTTCGCTTTTTAGAGATGGCATTTACATGCGCTGCTTCTGCACCGTTCACGATACCAATGACGCGATATGCCCCATCTACGTACTTTTCTGCATCCTGCATCATTTTCAACAGCCTTCTGTTATCGGCTTTCTTCTCTTGGATTCATCTTGCATGATGACCATCATGGACGGCGCGGGTTTCTGAAAAGTAAATTTCATGGAGAGTATAGGCCGGGGGCGTTTGGGGGTGTGTCTTTATTTCCCCCCTCCCGATTTTGGGTTCCGTTGCAAAACCGCCAAGCCGTACGCCCTCCTTGGCGTTTGCACACCCTCTCCGGGACGGGGTTCTTTTGTCGTGTTTTTTTTTGTCCTTTTCTTAGACATTACAGAATGGCGGGGCTGCCATGGTTATTCCTGGGGCTTTCTTGCTTTGCACACTACATAGAGGTAGAGGGACTTTTATCTGGTTCACTTGTTATCTATTTGATTTTGGCTTTTTGGGGGGCGGGGGGCGTCGGAGCTATAGAAGAAACCAGACATGGATGGAGGCAAGATGGGCGGATTTGATTCCGACGATCAAGATGCTTGGCACTTTCCCCGTATATATATTCATGATTTTTCCACGTTTGGATATATGTCAATTGCTGCTGCTAGAGAGAAAACGCTCGCCAATGGGAAGCAAGGCATGATGACGACATGGCGGGCATTGGCGTGCAGGTATCTCAGTATTCGGCCGAATCGGCGGCTCAATTGATCAGGATCTTGACCAGATGCAGACTTAGGGACTAACATACCGCCGTACCTGCTACACCTACCTATCGTAGGAGCTGCGATGTGTCGTGAGTACATCAATCCGCACTACGACTTACCTTACTTTGGACGTACATATATACGTATGGGGTCCCATAAATAGTTCCCAGAGGATCCGCGGGTCAAACAGCCCCTGAAAGACACGACGTGCACTCTAATAATATTGCACGTACTGGAAAAGGAGCTGCGAGCCGTCCGTGGCAGGTACTGGCCAATACCGGCCTGGCCTGGCCTGTCCTGGCCTGTCCTGGCCTGTCCTGCTGCAGCTGCAGCTGCATCTGCATAACAACAGCAAAGGTTGACGAACCCCCGAACCCTCCGAACCCCCCTTACCCTTACCCTTACCCCCCCACCCCTTTCTCCCCCTTCTCGGCGATCCACATCCACAGGACAAAAAAGTGTTACTTGGCAAACTTTACCTAATGCGACGGGCGTGGGGGCGGAGGAGCAAACGGCGTCGAAAATTTTCATGGTGCAGGTGGCATTCGGGATCCTCTACTATGCGTCGGTCCCGTTTCTTGCTGGTGCGGATGCCGATACAGATAGATCCATGCAGATACATAACATACATGCACGCATAGATGTTAGATAGCTATTCGATACAGTATCTGTGGCCAGCAGTCCCATCGGTCTGCCGAAAGGGAAGGTAAGCGGGCGGGGGGGGCATTCTCCATTCTCCATTGTCCAGTGGCAGACAGACCGACGTCCTATAATACTGTACTGCACTGTACTGTAAGTGAGTGTGTGAGTGTTTTGTCCCGAATCAGGGCAGCCAAGCGCGCGATGTTGGTTCCGTGCAACGACTAGGTGTTGAGGTTACTGCATCAGGCATGACAAGAAGCTGGCCGTGGTGGTGGTTGCTTCTGTCGTAGGCTGGTAGGTAGGTAGGTAGGTAGGTAGGTAGGTGGACGATTGGGATCGGGTGGAATCGGTGGTTTCAAGGCCAGCCTAACGGCTAAAGTGCTTGGGACTTGGGAGGTCCTTGGATTGGATTGGATTGGACTGGCAGGTTCCGGATTCTAATATCCAAGGCATGGATGGGCGTTAAGCTCTCGACCTCGGCCGAGCGGTGTGTCGTATTTCTTTCTTTCTTTCTTTCTTCCTCTTTCTTTCTCGCCAACTGTCGCTGCAGCCAGCCCGTTAAAAATAGATTCGAATGTCCGGTCCAGCCAGTTCAGGTTTTGGGCGGCGCTTCCTTCTCGACGGTGCTCGGATTGGTTGGTCCAGACTCCAGACTCCAGACCAGATAGGTTGGACGCCGACACTGGTTAAAGTCGGTCGGTCAGTCGGCGGCGTGCCGGAGAGCAGCGCGGTTCTGAAATGGCCTAGGTGCCTAGGTGTGTATGTACGTACACAACGAGAAGAGGAGAAGAAGGGAGGGGAAAGGGGGATCTAGATCTATTTATCTTAGTCCTTGTTTTCTTCCTTCTTTTCATGCGCGCTCCAAGGTGATGCGAGGTGGGAATTTATTAGTAGCTCCCTTCATCGTGGCCCCCGCGAATGTGCGTGGTTTCTTTCGCAAGTAGGCAATGAGGCATTTACCATTTACGCGGCTTAATATCGCCATCGAATCATGTCTCGCGTTACCACGATAATTTCCCGCGACGCTTATGGAGCTTTGCAGAGACTAGGTGATCCAATACAGTAAGTAAATCGGTGCAGCAGCGGGTTGACAACAATATAGGTAGGTAGGTAACACGCCAAGGAATAATACTACACCTCCGTGCCTTGTTATATGTGAGAGGAACAGAATATGACTTTTATAATATGATGTCATACGCAATCTCATATCTTCAATATTCAGTCATGATATAGGCAGCAGTCCCAAGCCGCCAAGTAGAGTAAGTATTGGCCGGCTCCCCAGCCATCTCCCCGGCCATCTATCGAGCCTGCTCGAGCAAATACCGGGCCGCCTCTTTCCCTTTTTGGCATCTCTGCTGCCTGTGATTCGACGATGGCCGCTATATCCTCCAGTTGGTCGTACGCAGAAAGCAAGCCTCCCCTTCCCTCTGCTAGTTTCATTCAGCTAGCTGGTGCGGCGACTTTACGGTACGTTTCTCCAATGCGGTGTTGCATATGTTCTTCGGCCGTCATGACCTTGCCCGTCGCTGGCTCGCTGCCGTCCAGTGGCGTCAGCTTGACGTCCGTGTTGCCGTCCACGAAGAAGGCCATCGAGTACCGGTCCTGCTCGGATCGGTTGAGGACCCGGTGCACCGTGCTCTTGTAGGCGTTGTTGGTCCAGAACGAGAGCATGTCGCCAATATTGACCACGTACGACTCCGGATTCGGCTCAACCGCGAGCCACTGCCCCGTGTTGCCATCCTGGACTTCTAGCCCACCGCAGTTATCCTGCCACAGAAGGGTGATGGCACCTGTAGGCGGAAATTAGCTGTTGCAAGGCGCGGGAAGAGTAAATACGTGGTGAAGCCAGGAAAGTAGACTTCATCATTTACCGAAATCAGTGTGCGCCCCTGCACCCAGCTGCCTCTTGTCCGAGCTCGTCTGCGGCGGGTAGTGCAACAGCCGCAAAATGCACACGGGATCATTGGACATGAACGGCACAAACACGTCGTCGCCGTAAGGGAGGCCTTTGGCCAACATTTCCATGATTCTGCTCGCAAGCTTGATCATCTCGGCATGGTACTGTTGGGCAGGCAGCTGGAGGACATGATCCTCTAAGCTGGGAGGGAAAACGTTGGGTCCCATCAGTTGCGGATGGTTCTTGACCCGCTCGTCGTCAAAGTCCATGTGCTGGCCGACACAGAACCCCTAGCCTACTCAGTAAAAAGAAGCTCCGTATGAGAGTAAAACGTGCCCGGCGTACCTCCTTCAGATCAGGCAGTGTGTCCGGCTGGAGCACCTGTGAGCCGATCAGCTCGTACCCGCGGTTGGTCAGCGTCGGGTGGATGAGCTTGGTCTTCTCCTCCACGGGCAAGGCGAAGAGAGCCTGGGCGGCCCGCTGCATCGAATCCTGTAGTTCCTTTGAGATGCCATGGTTGACGATCTGGAGGAATCCGCTGGTCGTGCATGCTTGCCTAATTGCCTCGACGACGCCAGCTGCGGCATCCGAAGACGGGTCGCTCAAGTAGGACCCGATGTCCACTGTCGGCACTTGGAAATAGGGGCTTGGTTCTGGCATGGTAACGGTGGTCTGGCACTCGCGATGGGGGTAAAGACGTGTGCCCAGCGAACGTGGTGAATGACTCCTAGCAATCCCAGTAGTCAGTCGTATTGGTCATTTTGTCTTGACGTGGCATGTGAGTGGTGATGCGAAGGACGCCTGATTCGTCCTCCGCTGACAAATGACCCCTCGCCAATGGAAGAACCCAAGGGCGGAGGCCGCCGTTTACCGCACGTACTTTCGTAATACAGGCTTGTACTCAGTCTGCGATCTGGCATTGGCCGAAGTGCAAAAATAGCTCACACCGCCGACCAATGATAGCCGCAATGAAAGGCAAGTTGGCATGGACTTGAGATATGTAGCAATCTATTCCTACAACCTAGATCGCACTATGATGTGTCTTTCCAGGGGGATACAAGCGTTCGAAGTCAGCCGCTAGGGCAGATCGAAGTCCTCAATGCGCCGCCCCTGAATGTTGATGGTAGGATACCCAGGGGTGCATCTTGTGTCAACGGACAACAACCCAAGCGGTCTCTGCAATATCTGCTTCCGCACATCGGACCAAGTCTCATAACGTCAACAGGTATGGTCTTCAGGTCTGAAAGAACGTATTTGGGTCAAAGACCCATGGGTATCTTACCACATAGTCAGTGTTGATATGTGGCAACGGGGTATTTCACGTCTTACGGACCAGCATCAGTCAAGGGATCTCGTTCTTCGCCCCAAACGCGTAGAATAAGAAGAAAGCTGAGAATAGGTTGGGTAGTGCCATTTTCAGGCAAGTTATACCAAGTCCCAGCTACCAAGTAGCTATATGAGTCGAGCCCGGGAAGTGGTGGAGCTTGACATGGTCGCTCTTCTGGATCATCGTTCATCTGTCTGTTCATGTCGCGTGCGGTCTTGAAGTGTTCTATCCGTCCGATAGAACACGCAACGCACACTGCAGTACGACGCTGTGTGTGATAGCCTTCTACTTCATGGTTAGTGGATATAGGGTGCGTGCCTGTCTTCTCCTATAACCGTAAGGGCTAGGTGGATTGGTAACATGGTTCGCTGTACTGAATTCCTCACCAGCCCTGCGCGCTACGAAGAGCCCTATAACTCTGGAATAAAACCAATATAGTTGCTCGATAAGTAGTGTGTATTTATCTTCTGATGCCCATCGGCAGAAATGATGCAATTACCTTCAGATTAATTACATCTATAGCAATTCACAGGCGGATGGCAAGCTGATACTTGGCTACGTCCGAAGTAGGAGTGAGGCGTGATGGGCTACTATAATACAGTTGCGGTTTACATTTGGTGGATTCGTCGTCATTGTCTACCGTGTTGTCGACTTGAGCTTTCGCTGGACGGAGGCTATGACAGGCCTAGGAACTCGCAGTCGCTGTCCGGCAATCAGAGCACCGGTCAAAAGAGCCAAAGCTCCGGCCTGATGAGCCGCAGCCAGGGAAATGGGCACCATGTAGATCAGCGTGCTGATGCCCAGGGCCACCTGGAAGGTGACCAAGTGGACCATACCGCGCACCCCTTTCTTCGCATCCTTGGGCAGCACAGCAGCAATCCGGCCTGTTCTCGAGTAAGCAAAGAGTGCGAGCACGGCGAAGAAGGTGGTGGTGGCGAGGATGCGATGGTCTAGCTGGACCAGACTTGGGTTCTCCAGCATGTTGCGCCACCAGAGATCTGACCCATCCTCCTTGCGCGAGTAGAATTTATCCCAAAGTTCCGACTTGGGCGGTGTCAGGCCGAGTCCCATCTTGGGGAATTCGTTGTAGATCAGGCCGGCATCGAGACCGGCAACCAGGGCGCCCGAAAGAACCGTAACAAAGATCAAGGCGGTGACGGCGGTTGCGGTCCTGCGGAACGGCACGAGGGCGGGGCTCTTCAGAGCGTCGATGGCCTTGATAGCAGCAGCGGGGTCGGCTATCATGCGCCGGGCCCGTAAAGCACCGAGGCCGGCAAGCAACATCCAGCTATAGCAGACAAAGGCGGTGCCCAGATGAGTGGTGAGCCTGTACTGGCTGACACGGGGGTGGCTCCCCGGCGCGAACAGGTCGTCCTTGAGGCCGCTTGCCACCATCCACCAGCCAATGACGCCTTGGAAGCCGATCAGACCGCTGATGCCGACCAAGTTGAGGGCCATACGCTTCGTCACACGCCGGCGGGCAATGAAGTAGATGGTGGGCAAGACGAAGGACATGCCGATGACGCGGCCCCAGAGCCTGTGAGCCCACTCCATGAAGTAAATCTTCTTGAACTCGGCCAAGTCCATATGGGAGTTCAGGAGTTTGAACTCGGGGGAGGCGCGATACTTTTCAAATTCCGACTCCCAAGCGGCCTGGGACTGTGGCCAAAGCGAGCCGGTGACGGGCTTCCATTCGGTTATGCTCAAGCTGTGTCGGAGAGAGTTAGCCAGTGTGTCTGGCACGTAGGGCCTGACACATACCCAGACTCGGTCAGGCGCGTAAGTCCACCGAATACCACAATGCCGAAGACGCTCGCGGCGCTGCCGAGCAGCCAATAACCGACGGCCTTGGAGTTTGTCTCAGGCCAGGCGGCCTTTGCCACGGGGACTTTCGTTTTCGTCGAGTTGAGAGTGGCCGTCGCAGGCTGGGCTTGGGTGCTCGCCTGTCGTACGATGCGCAGAATTCGGGAAGGACGAATCGAGGGTTGGCGTATTTGTTGTCGCAGTCGCAGGCATTGGCGGCAAGCAGTAGGAGCGAGGGGAGCCCTAAGGGCCACCCTCCGCAGGCCCGGCAACAGGAAGGACGACGACATTCCGACTGCCTGTCCAGACTATGCAGACTGTCCGGAGCGTAGTGTTGCGAGAAGAATCTCGGGGGCAGAATTGTCTGGTGGGATGGAATGGAATGGGAAGATTTGCGAACAGTCGAACGTTTTCCCTTGAGCTGCAGCTCTAGCGCGGGTTAGCACTCTCGTCTCCCTCTAAACCAGTGGGCGATAGGCGGCTCTAACCCCTCCCTCCACTTAGGCAACTAAACCACGTCCGTCCAGTGCTACGTCTTACATTATTCACCAAGCCCCACATCACCAGGAGGAAGAGCAGTCAACATCTTTCTCTCACGCATCACAGATGCCCTCGTGGCCAGAAAACACCAGCCCAGTCGCGCATATCAAATTACGCAAATATACAGTTGTACCCATTATTACTTGGTATCTCTCTAGTGTTCCTAATGTTGCCATCTGATCCGTATATTGTCCCCCCTCCCCATCCTTTATTTGTCCCATCGTTCTTGCCTTGCCTGCTCGGCATCAATCCCTGCTCTCACTCTCGCCCTTCTTCTTGGCCCCGAGCAGGACTTCCTTCAATGTCCTCCGCGACTGTCTCTTGACATACAGGGGTTTGTGTTCCTCGTGGATGTCATGGTCAGCGTCGTAGTCGACATGCACAAACGCTCGCTCAACGTCGCCAAGACCTGTATGGGACAACAAATATAAATCAGCCAACGCCTCTCATTTAATCACAAGCATTGGCGTCATCGCATGCGACCAAATTATGACTCACCCTCAAGCTTCCTTTGCAGTGTCTGGCTCACATCGTGTGATACCCGCAGCGGTATCTCTTGGTCCATGATAATGTCCACCTCGACGTAGTATTTCTGCCCAGCGTGGTATGCCCGGCACTGTGTCTTTGTTAGTTGTGTCCAAGGCATCGGGCGCTGCTTGTTCTGGTTGCTTACGGTTTCGACCTTGTGAATGCGAGAGTCATGAGTCATGCTCATGTATATCAGCTTCGACACGAAGTCTCGGGGTGCTGCCTTGCCCACGAGCAGCCATACCTGCTCAAAGGCATTGGACACCCACGAGAAGAGGATGAGAAGAGCAATGCAGATGGCACCGATGGGATCCAAGTACCACACCACACGATTGCCAACCACGGACATGACCAGGCCAAAGATGTTGACGATAATGTCGTTGCGATGGTCGATCTAGGTTGAAGTCAGAGTCAGACCTGCGATGGGAGCCGGCAGGGGCATGACTCACGAAGAAGACGTGTACCGAGGGGTACTTTCGGTATGCCAGGCAGTAGACCATCATGGTGCTCTTGGCAACAATGGCAACAGCAACAAATATAATGGGAATGATATGCAGCTCCTTGGACTCGCTGGCTCCACCGCCTAGCGTTCGTGCCGACTCGACCTACCATTGTGCCAGGCCAGGGTCAGTTAAGGCTGAACTATCCCAAGAAAAATGTATGTCTGTGTCTGTATATATATATATATATAGATCCACGAGAAGGACAGGGGAAGTTGTGCGTGCTAGCTGCGGGCCAAGACTTACAAGGAGTTGGATGGCTACGGTTGTCATCAAGGCGCAGAAAAGGATGATCCCGATGGTCTCAATTCTAGTTCTTCCCTATATGCGCGCCATTTAGATGCAGTTCTTGTCCAAGGTTCATCGTTATGCAAGACTTACCACTGGATACTTGTACACGCTAGCCCTGGCGGCCAGCCAAGAGGTGATGAGCATAACAAAGGACGATACCAGGTCCATCTACCTACAGGGTTAGGACGTTACTTGTTTCTGTGGGGCCAGGGAAGGATTCTACGAACGAATGCATCGGCAGCCGTTGCGAAGAGCTAGGCACCAGGGGTTAACAAAGGATGGCTCCCAGAAACGTGGCATGGAGGCCATTTACCGAGAGCGAACCTGTCGATACCGCAGCGTAGAGCTGAATCACAAACAGGCAAAAGTTGACGATAAAGGAGCCCACGACGGCGAACTTGATCTTGGGAGCGACACGGGCATCCTCCTCGACCTTGAGCTGCTCCTCGTCATCGGCACCGAGGAACGTGTCGATGAGTTCGTTTTGGCGAGTGTAGAACTTCTTGAGCTTCCTCTTGTTGCCTTTGGGGTGGTCGATCTTCATCTGGCGTTGGGTGACATTGTCGCGACGGTGACGGCCAAAGTCCATGGGATCGGCACGGACACCCGTGTCGTCGGCACCACTTGTCACCACGCCCCCAGTTTGGATGGCAGAGTCTGATTTCTCAGCGGTGGAGAGCAGGTTCTCCATGGCGCCGTTGCCAGAAGGTTGGGGTGGCCTGGCCGGGTCAGAAGGGACAGGCGTGATGGCATGGTCACCCGTAGCCGTGGCAGAGCTAGCTGCGTCTTGTCAAGCAGATCAACAGGTTAGCCTCGTCCACGACAGCAAGAGCAGCCGAGCGGGAAGATGCAGTGGCAAGACAGAGGCAGATCTCAAACACGTCCGGACTTCGGATGGGCAGGCTTCCTTCCATATTGCGAGTAATGTGGCATAGGGTTGATTTGAATTGATCTGATTTGATCTGATATGGCATGGGTATCGGACAATGTCGGGAAACAAACATACCGGCAGAATGCATGGTGGTGGAGGACGGCGGTGAGTCGCCAGAGAGGGCCATTTTGGATGGTATGGCGTGAGGGTGGCTATGAGCAACGATATTACAGGAAATGTTTTGGGGAAGAGGAAACTACGGCCGATCACTGCACGATGGGACGCAATCTGGCAATATTATAGTAGATGATGCCCACTCGACGGCCGTGAGGGCTCCCACTGGTGGGCCAGGCTGCAGTGGTCGTTTCCATCCTGCTCGCTTGTTTGTGACAGTGACGACGTTATGGAGTTGGAACTCGATTCCTATGTACAGTACAGTACCTATGACGGGCTACGATATCAGGGTGGTAGTGCCGGTCAGGGGTTGAGGGGGTTGTTTCCTGTTCTAAGAAGGCTGATGGGGGTGGAAATCTGGTTAGGCGGAAGATCAAGGACGGCACTTGTAACTGCGCGAGGAATGATAGGCCGTTTCATGGTGCAGGAGCTGAGGTCCTGAGGTCCTTTTCCGGTCGAGTTGGAAATCGAGTCGAATTCCCATGGCCAGACTCGATGTTTTTGGTGAAGAGATGGAAAATGCGCCAAGTAATAATAGCAACGGCCGTCGTCTTAGCGAGGGGTAACCTGGCTCGTGCCTGGGCCTGGACGGGAATATGATATGGGCATGGTATTGGTAAATGGTATAGGGCGAGAGGCGGGCCAGGCGAACAGGGGCGGGCGAGGCCCGATTGGAGAATACATATGAGCAGGCGAGGTTTGTTTCGATTCAAGTCGGGATAAAGGCAAGCCGCGTGAATCCTGTCGCACGGTGGCACATTCGACACACAAGACGACGATAGAGGGACGATCAGTCGCATAGCGCGCGGCTGCGATTGGTTGATGCCATCCCGAGCTTTCTTGGCAATGTCGGAGTAATCCAAGCGCGGACCGCAAGTGCAAGGGTTGTTTTTATACCAAGTTCCCATTCTCCATTGTCATCTTTCGGGTCCCCATAAGAACCCATCAAAACCCCAGGTTCTTAAACAACGCCAAGCCGCCGACTGTGTCAGCCTCCGACTTAGCTGCACGTACTTTGACGACAACCGCCTCTGCAGTCTGCAGTCTGCAGTATGCAACCCAGGCAGACAGACAGTCAGTCGTCTTGTGCAGTGGTTTCTGTAGTGGCCTCTGCACCCATTAACATCCACTCACCACCACTGGCGCGCCCGACCAACAAAACTGCCGATTTCTGGTATGACGATGTGCGCTTTCCCCACCCCCGAAGCAAAGCTTCGCAAGCTTGTTACCCCTTCGTCTTGGTGGAAACGTGGACCCTTGTTACATTGGCAGCCTGCGCTGACTTCCTCACGACTGTCCCGCTTCGTCGACTTCATTCAAACCTGCTGGTTGCCTCTCCAAAGTCTAGACTGCTGACCTTGCTACGCATCGCCGAGCGCTCTCTCAGCCCTCTCTCTCTCCCCCCATCCCGCGGGTGCACTAGAGACTGGAGACTGGAGACTGGAGACTAGAGACTAGCACCGTTTGGCTGAATGATACCTACAGATGCCGATGATACACCAGCGACAGCCTAGCCTCGCAGCTGAGAGACAGTGAGGCAGTTCCTGCCTGACTAGCTGACACACGGCAGGCGAGTAATACGCCTGCATGTGCAGGCTCGGCAGGTTGCGCTGCATGCCATGGCACCGCGTCGCAGCGCACCAGAAAAACACGAGCTCGATCGAATACCTATCTATGTAAGGTTACAGTGCTGAGTGCCTAGTAACCTAGTCGTAGTAGTAGGTACCACTTACTACATGGGCCCAACCTTAGCCAGCCCTGTCTTCGGAACTTACGATGAATGCATAAATCCTTACTTCACTTAAGCTCATGGGCCCGAACCCCCCTTGTCAAGTGGAGAGGGGTTAGTTTCATGCTCTCAAATCTCAAATACCCCTTCCCAGCAACCCAGCCGCCATTTGCCCACGACAGAAAGGAGCATGATCACGCGACCATACCAGCTTGGTATCTCCATACTCTTGGATGCTTGGCCCTTCTTGACCTCACGGAATGTCTATCTATAGTTCGCCGGCCTATGTATCTATCGATGGGATTGTCCTCATGTCGGCAGCGCTTGCCAGTTCGCCCTCACCCAAACAACCGCATAAGATTCGTCCAGTTTATCAGATCATCTGAAGCCCGCGCTTGGCATGCGCGACAAGCAAGATTTTGAAGGTAACAGAATACGTGGAAAGGGGGCTTTCAGATCTGACGCCGTGTTTCCACCAAACTCAGACGATTCGCATCATCTCCTTCCCAGCCCGAACGCATGAGGTTTGTGATGGCCGTCGCTCAGTAGTCGCCCAGTGGTCCCTCAGCAGTGGCTGGAGTTGGCCACATCATCTGTCAACCAAAAGCTCCAGCCTGGAGCCAGAATTGTGGCATGGGAGTGGCAGAGAGCGAGAGAGAGTGTGTGTGGAAGAGCCGATCCGTGGAGACAGCGACTCCAGAGGTACTCCATCATACAAAGCACCTATGTCGATCCATAGCAGGCATCAGATTGCTTCATCGACGTAGCTTCCACGAGCCTCAAACGGACGGCACTCTTGGCAAGCCAAGTCCACCGCGCATCGAGCTTCCCTCTGCTGCACAGCCTGGCCACCTGCTTCGGCTCGAGTAACCTCAACACAACGTCCATGTGCCCAACTAATTCGAAAAATATACTATAATAAAGCTTGACTGCCTCTTCTTGTTTTCATCCGGGTCTTGGTATTACTTGTTCTCCATAATATATAGAAGAGGTGGTGTGCTTGCTATTCCTTTTCTTTCCCTTACTTATTCCCTTCCCTTCTTTTCTCCAGGACTTGACGTCCTTTTTTTTTATCCCATCCGTTTCATTCTTCCCTTTTTTCCCCCTACTATTCTTCTTTCGGCCGCCGGACGGTTTTTTTCTTGTCCGTTTCCCTTTTTTTTGCTTCCCGGGCGTTTCTTTGACAACGCCTGTGCGGATCAAAGTCAGAACACATATCAGACAAGATGGCCGAAGCTATGGCAGACACAAAACCAGTATGTGGCAGTGAGAAGGAGGTCGGAGAGTACGACCTTCCTTTGCACGTTGCCGCCCTCTTCCTGGTCTTGGGCTTTTCTATCTTCGGTGCTGGTTTCCCCGTGGCATGCAAGAAGCTCCCGTGGCTCAAGGTCCCCGAGAAGGTCTTCTTCTTCTGCAAACATTTCGGTACCGGCGTCCTCATCGCTACGGCCTTTGTGCATCTTCTCCCTACCGCCTTTGCCAGTCTCACGGACCCATGCCTTCCCGACCTCTTCATCAAGGACTACCCACCGATGCCCGGTGTAATCATGATGGGCTCCATGTTCTGCCTCTTCGTCGTTGAGATGTGGCTGAACGCCAAGATGGGAGGGCATTCTCATGGAGGCGCCAAGGGTTTCGAGACCCAGCCTTCGGCTGCCATGATGCAACAGATGGCCGGCATGGGGGGTCACGCCCACAGCCACGACCACGCTCAAGCCCCTCCTCGCCCCCCTCGATACGACCGCAACAGCTTCAGCAGCGACGAAGACATCAGCTTCGAGAAGAGAGTCGCCCAGAAAATGTACGAAGAGAACGCCCGGGCCAACGGTCAAAACCCGGAGTTGGACATGTCGGCCAACTCGGAGATGCCGCCATGGTTCGTCGTCTTTTACGAGCAGTACGTGCGCCAGCGCCTGGAGATGATGAACATGATCAAGCAATCCGGCCTGCCCTACCGCGAGGAGAAGCAAATGCCTGCTGTTACCGAGAGCTCCTTTGACGTCGAAGGCCAGGATGTCGACCCCATGATCTACAAGAAGATGTCGATGAACATCACCCTGCTCGAGGGCGGTATCTTGTTCCACTCGGTATTCGTCGGCATGACCATCTCCATCACGATTGAGGGTTTCATCATTCTCGTGATTGCCATCCTGTTCCATCAGATGTTCGAAGGTCTCGGTCTCGGCTCTCGTATCGCTGCTGTGCCCTACCCCAAGGGTAGTATCCGACCATGGCTGCTCGTTTTTGCTTTCGGAACCACGGCGCCCATCGGACAAGCCATTGGCCTGGCCACTCGTGGCTCCTATGACCCCAACAGTGCCTTCGGTCTCATCATTGTCGGTGTATTCAACGCCATGTAAGTCAAAGGCGCCAAAGCCGCCTGTACCCACCCCTGTCTTGCCTCCTTACTGACAGCTACCCAGCTCCTCGGGCTTACTGATCTACGCCGCGCTCGTGGACTTGCTCGCCGAGGACTTCTTGTCTGAAGAGGCTGAGAACCTCACCAAGAAGGAGAAGACTCAGGCATTCTGCTGCGTCTTATTAGGAGGTCAGTCAACTTAACCCCTGATACCTTTTAGGCGCCCAACTAACATCCCTTAGCTGCCGGTATGTCTGTCGTCGGTGCCTTTGCTTAGAAAGCCAAGACCTACCGACACCTTTTCTATTCGAGATGGCTTCCACCTATGGAAGCGCGAGCCACCACAAACTTCTCGACGTACAATGGCCTTCCGAGGCTGCGGCTCTATCTGAGCATTCCGCTCGCTACACAGCACACCCTTATCACCTTTGCGAGATCTCGTGCCCGCCGCAACTGCCACCTTCTCGCCCTCTGCCCTCGAGGCAGCGACAATCCAGACGACGCCCAAAGCAAGAAGGGAGGAAGCCCGCCTTGCGTGTTGGAGGAGGTCTTGGCACCTGGAGGGGACGAGGTCAAATACAGTCTCTACAGATACACTCCCAATGATACTCGACGGTCGTTGGTCATGGGGGATCTTTTCTTCCATTGTGAAAACCCACATGGCTCAAGGGCCTTGAGATGTTATCTATATCCATTATTACGCCTACGAGCGGAATCAGAAGGCATTTGTATACTAGTGCGAACAGCCGCAGCCTCTGGTTCACCCCTGTACTTATAGAGAAGCCGGCATTTTGAGACACATAGAGCGCAAATCAGATACATCAGAAGCAAAAGCAAGCAAAAAGGCAGAATAAAAATTCAAAAAAAGATAAGATAAAATAAAAATAAAACGGGCCAAATGCACTGCAAGAAGCAATTAAGCTGGAGATACGATTGGAATGAACATAGTGAGATACATGTGTTTGCATGTATGAACGATATGTGAACCAATACGGCACATTGTAAACGACAGCCCAATATGGACGTCCCCCTCAGCTTGCATTGGAGAATCAAGCGCAACATGGAAGGAAGGCCGAGCGAGGCGGGATCTCAAGTTTCTGGCCTTGCGAATAGTGGCCCACGGGTGAGGCGAGGGGGGCGAGGTAGTCGTTCCATGTAGGCTCCTTCAGCCCTATAAGATCTACCTACATATGTACTAGCCGCATGTACTTTCGGCACCGAGCTGACAGGTTGGGACTAGGTAGCAAGAAGAGGAGGCTGGGAAGGGGGGCAGTCTGGCAGTAGGTTACTGTAGAGGGGGGACCCTGAATGGAACATCACTGCCTCCCTTGGAAGTTGGAAGACAGGGGTTAGGCTAGTAAGGGTCCGCCTGTCTCATTGGCCCGGTCTTTTTGTTTCAAGAACCGTGACAGATGCATACTTCCCCATGCCAGCATATGCGGCCACCCACACAACGTTGGGCATTGGGCGTGGTGGCTGCTCAACTGCCGGGCGGCCGGCGTCTGCTCCGTCCGATCTGCGGCCATGCCTACCTACATGAAGGCGCCGAGGAACCGCGCAAGAAGGAAAGAGGGAGAGAGCATGTCATTGCCAAGGCCGTTTCAAGTCCTGCCCAAACAACGTACGTAATTATGCGCCGAGCAATTCGGATCTTTATAGCTTTGGCCAAGCCGCCTGAGTGCGCTTCCGGTCTCTGAGCGGTTGAGAGGTTTATGCGATGCCATCGTGACGTCGTCCGCTCGTTGCATCTTCGTCTCGTCTCACCTTCTTGTATTGTTGCCGCCATCGCCAGCTTCTTCGCCAGGCCAGATCTTGCCACCTCCTCCCTTTGCCGAGCATCTCTCATCAAATCGTCTCGAGTAACCGCTTGGTGCTGGGGACGAGCACACAAAGACAAACCTGCAAGCAGAAGAGTAGGATGACTCCCACCTCTTAAATAGTCGCACCGAGATGATTGACACAATTCCCCATCACGACTTGTCTGGGTCCTGTTTTGGCCAAGACACGACACAAGCTTAAGCACCCATCTCTACGGACTATTGGTGTGCACCTCGTGTTTGTATTGTCATCATTTTCACATATATATGTACTATCTGCACTGGTTAATACAGCAACGCGCCCCAGTGGTATATCCCAAATTTGCTTATAAAAAGAACCATCCCCCCAATATCATTACAGCTTGGCCTTCGCTGTGGCCAAACCTTGAACCACCACAGTCAAATTCAGAGTCATGGTATCATAGAATGATTAGAATGCCTTACCCTACGAATCAGGTGTCAGTAAGCCCAGTCGCCATGATGTTCGGTTCGGAGTTGATGCCACGTACCTTGTAGTCCTTGGGAGCCAATATGACGTTGTAGTTCAACTCGATCTCGGCCTGGTCGTCTCCCTTGAGGGGAGTGAAATCGACCACCAAGTCATCCTTCACGGCGAACACAGTGTCGGTGGCCAACCATTGATCGTCCTTGGGGTATAACTGAGTTGTGCAGCCCTTGTATTCAGGGTGTGTGACCTGCAGGCACAGTTTTGTCAGCTATGCTCTATGCTGTCGGCAGCAGGATGCAGGCATGTTTTCCGCCCGTCAAGATGTTCCACTTACCATGATGTGGATGTGGGCGGGGCGCATTGGGTGGCGGTCCATCATCTGCAGCAGAGTGTACGAGGGCCCGTCGGTGGGCAGAGAGTAGGCCGTCGGGTGGTAGCAGTAGAACCAGTACTTGCCGTTCTCGTCGGCCTTGAACTTGCCGCGCAGGTTGTTGGGGGTCTGGTTCTCGGGGTCCTGGAAATCGTACTTCCCGTTGGAGGAGGCCTGCCAGATATCAAAGACGGCGCCCGGGATGGGCTTGCCGGTCACCAGGTCGCTAATGACACCGTGCATCAGGCAACGCCTTCCGTTGGGTGCCGGGTTCTGGATGATGGTGCCGCCGTTCTCACGGAAAGGGGCATTGGGCGACCAGAAGGGGCCGAGAATGGCAGACGAGGTGGGATCCACATCGCCCTCGGCCACGATCTTGTGCGCAATCTCGTCCACCAGCCTGATATCAGATGGTTAGCTCGATTTGGTCCAACAATGGTCACTAAATACAAGTTTCATCTCAAACTCACGTCTCGAGACCGAGGATGTCCGAGACTCGGTGGGACTCGTTTCTCGTCTTCCCCGAGGCCTCGTAGATGGCACCCACGGCATTGACGAACTGGACACCGGCCATCCATTCGTCGATGGTCAACTCGACCTCACGGGCAAAGTCATGGATGTGGCGAATCAGGGCACCGAGAACGACGCGATTCCTCTCGGTGGTCTTGGGGCCCATGGTATCGAGGACATGCTGTGTGAAGGTGGGATCGAATCTGGACGGGTTGGGCTTCTGGGCCGCGTTGGACACGCCGGTAGCTGCGTCGGAAGACATGATGGGCAGATGTATGAGCAGTGACGAAAGAGGGGGCGGAGTGCCGAGCTGGTCTGTCTGGGGAGTTCTAGGAGTCGATGAAGAGGAAGAAGAAGAAGAAGATGATGATGATGATGAAGAAGAACGGATAGTATTGGAATTGGTCTACGAGGGAAACAAAGGGGCTAGGCGGGAGCTTTATAGCAGTCGGGTGGCAGTTCTACTCTCGTCATGCGGAACAAAGTCAATGACTTGAGGACGGTGGATGGATAGAGATTCCGAGACTAGACCCCGCCATCGCCTACCACTACCACTACCACTACCAGTACATGCTACATCACGGTGGACCGGACTCATGGCACGGCAGGCGCGACAGCTGGAATGGAGGCGTGGAGGCGTGGATCGGGGGAACCATGGTGGCTCAGTTTCTACCGTAGTTGTAGTAGAAGTTGGCGTTGGCGTCTCCAAATTGCGCAATAACTGCGTGCAGAACGGGCTCGTGAGGAGTTTCCTGGCTGGCTGGAGGAGCTGGACGCATGGCCGGGTCAAATATCGCCCTGGGTTGGACGGGGATGCTGCAGGTGCTGCAGATGCTGCAGGCAGGACTACTACTTAGTAGCCTTAGTAACTAGTCGTAACCTACTACTGTAAAATGGGATTGCGGGGTGCGCGAACTAAGGCAAGCAGCAGAAAGGCATGGCCAATGAAACTCGGTTGATATATCAGGCACTGTTTTGATTGATTTGTTGGCATTATCAAGGGTTCCTGATCTACTACTATGTACAGATTGATGCATTCTGGTGGTAGGCACCTGGAACCTCGGGTAGGTACTGAATGAATCAATGCCCACCTGTCTTGACTCGTCTGTCGTTGAGGTCTCTGACGGATCTATTGGAAGTTGGAAGTCCGTCTGTCCGGTGCCGTACTCGGAGACCAGAATATAAGAGTAGGTTGGTATAGGCACAAGCAGGTAGTAGGTATATGGTATATCTGAAGATGTTTACCAACAGTACATGTAGTCATCTCATGACAGCAGCACCAGCACCAGCACCAGTGCAGCGCTGAGAAGACGGGAGAAGCGATTACCCGGCAATTCACAGATGACCATCCGAGATTCCGCACCAACTCCCGCGCCGCGTTGGAGGCTTGGCCAATGATACCGAAGGGAATTACCATTTGCCGCCAATTTACCGCTACGGCATGCCGACCACCCTTCGAGTCCCTGTTCAGTGGTAGATCTTTCTTCCCTTTTCTTTTTTTTTTTGCAACGGATATGTCCACTGTCCACAAACCATGACCCGAACTAGGTCGAAAAAGGGCTAACCTTAATATCCATTGAATGAGGGGGAGGGGCAAAGCTGCAAAGCTGCAAAGCCGCAAAGCCAATGGCGCCGCCGCCGCCGCCGCCGCCGCCGCTGCTGCTGCACCTAAAAATGAACATCATGTCCGTCGAGGCATGGACGTTAGCCAACCTCACTGCCGTTTAGTGTCCGGGGACAGTGTGGAGATGGCGATAGCTGCATAGCCACACATCTATCTTCCCGCCAATATACCCCAATTCACCCTGGCCTTTCTGCTGCGCTGCCTATGATGAAACCTCAAGCACACTTCAGCTTAGCAACCCAACCCAGACCCAGACCTAGACCAGATCCAACCCTTGATGCTACTATCAACCAGTGCTGCCTCGCCCCTGAAACGACGACTACCCTTGGCCTTGTCACTCCTTCAGCGATCCGCCAAGATGCCCATTCATCACTTGATGGTTGGCACCTGGACGCCGCCTGGCGCCATCTTCACCTTCGCCTTCGACGACGAGAAGCTGACGTGCGAACTGGTCAAGCGAACAGAGATCCCCCATGACGAACCTATATCATGGATGACCTTCGACGTAAGGGTTCTAGCCGGGCGCGACAACACCCGTACATGTAGCTGACCCATCCTCCAAACCTGCAGCACCAGAAGAAGAACATCTATGGCGCCGCCATGAAGAAGTGGTCCAGTTTCGCCGTCAAGAGCCCGACCGACATTGTACATGAGGCCTCGCACCCAATGCTCCATGATCGTATGTCACCCCTTCCAACTTGACCCATCCAGTTGCCGTACGGCCACTGTGCTCAGGGACTGACTCCTCCTCCTCCACCCTCCCAGCCCAAGCCGCATCGCCAGAAACCAACACCCGCGCCATCTTCCTCCTCGCCGCCAAGCAGCCGCCCTACGCCGTCTACTGCAACCCCTTCTACAAGCACGCCGGCCACGGCTCTGTCTTCACCACGACGCCCACCGGCGCCCTCGCCGACAACGTGCAGAACTACGAGTACCAGCCCGACACGGGCATCCACGGCATGGTCTTCGACCCGACCGAGACGTGGCTGTACTCGGCCGACCTGAAGGCCAACAAGCTGTGGGTGCACCGAAAGGACCCGGCCACCGGCCAGCTAACGCTCGCGGGGTCCGTCGACGCTCCCGCCCCCGGCGACCACCCGCGCTGGGTCGCCATGCATCCGACGGGCCAGTACCTGTACGCCCTGATGGAGGCGGGCAACCGGCTGTGCGAGTACGTCGTCGACCCGCACACGCACCTGCCCGTCTACACGCACCACAGCTACCCGCTGATCCCGCCTGGCATCCCCCGCCACGACACCATGTACCGCAGCGACGTCTGCACCCTCACACGCTCCGGCCGCTACCTCTTCGCCACCTCGCGCGCCAACAGCTTCGACCTGCAGGGCTACATCGCCGCTTTCCGCCTGCGCGACTGCGGTTCCATCGAGGAGCAGATCTGCCTCAACCCCACACCCACCAGCGGCGGGCACAGCAACGCCGTCTCGCCCTGCGACTGGAGCGACGAGTGGATCGCCATAACCGACGACCAAGAGGGCTGGTTGGAGATTTACCGGTGGAAGGATGAATTCCTGGGTCGCGTGGCAAGGGTAAGGGTTCCGGAACCTGGCTTTGGTATGAATGCCATCTGGTATGACTAGGTAACTAGGCAGAAGAATGGGGTTGCATGATCCAATCTAGGCGCTTTGTGATGCTCGTGCGGCATGGGGCCAGTGATATATACCCCCTCCATTCATCCATTGGGTAAAGCCATGTCAAGATCTGCAAGGCAATATATATTATTTGATAAGGCCATGAAACCGGCGAAAGACTACTGCGCAGATATAAAATACAGAGGTACCAAAAAAGTAACAATTGTTTACAGCTGGTGAAGGATATTATTTCCCACCCTTCTTCTTCTTCCGCTTGTTCTTTTTCTTCCCATCACCCGGACGAGAGGCTTCGCCATTCGAGCTGCCCCCAGCGTGTGTTCCACTGGCCGCCGAGCCCTCCGCGTCCTCCTCCGAGGCTTGGGATCGGGCATGGCTGGGGCTTTCCACAACAAGTATCTCGCCCTCGCCCTCATCGCCTGACGCCGTAGCCTCCAGAACAACCTTTCGGATACCACCGGCTTCGACAACGTTCTCAGTTATGCTGCCACTGCGCACATTACCCCGCCGAAGAGCCCGCCTGTCCAACAACGACGTAATACTGCTCGTACCCGAAACAGTGGTGGGTGACTCATCGTCCTTTGTTTGCGTGCCAGTTTCCGTTTGTTCGGTAGGCTCGTGGTCATGGTCGATAACGATAGTGGGCCCTCCTGTCTTAAGCGATGGTGCTTGAGATGTGCCGTAAGTTTGCTGTAAGGCCTGGATACCATCCTTGGGGGTCATCAGAGGCTTCAGCAAGCTTGTACGCTCGTTGGTACCATCGCCGTTGGCAACCATGTTCTCGGAAACGTTCTCTGTAGCGACCGACCCATTGCGCGTTTGCCCACCGGTTCCAGGTTTGATCTTGACAGCTGATACCTTTGTAGACCTCGGGTTTGATGCTGGGTTGGAAGGTCCTAGATGCTTGAAATGGTCTCTCATTTCTTCGAAGTTGGCCTTGATGGGGACCGTTGTTCGAGCGATCTGACCGTCATGACCAGCAGAACTTCTGCGCATGAGCAACGTCGTCTTAGGACTACTGGATAGTGCTGAAGTGTCGGTCTTTCCAGCGAAAGATGTTCGCTGGTTCGGGAGCGGACGACTTTCATCCTCTAGATCAATCAGATTGCCATCCTTGACTGCAGCATCCTTGTTTAGGAGATCCTTGCGCTGAACGCGGGCTTTGGGGGCTGGGTGTGTCCGACGAATGGCTCTGTGGACGTCGACGTATACATCCGACTCATCAATGATTTCCCTGATTTCCATTAGCACAAGTTGGCTGACCAGGTGGAAGGGATGCCTAATACTCACTCTCCAATCAACTCCTCGATGACATCTTCCAGCGTCACAACTCCGAGAGCGCCATGATCCTCACCTGGGTACTCGGAGATCAAGACCATGTGGGATTTGCCTTCCTGGAAGAAATTGATGATATCCAGACAACTAGTTTCCGGACGCGTCTCTGGGAGGGTAGCGAGGGCGAAGTCTCTAACGCGCTTGCCGTCTTCGGGGTCGTATGTAATGAGGATCTTGACCAATAGCATCCCCACGAAATTGTTGGGGTTGCCGGTCTGATGAATCGGGATTCGGGAGTAGCCAGCGTCGAGGATCTGATCAATAGTCTTCTCATCCAGCACAGTGTCTTCCGACATGGTGTAAACATCATCCATCGGTGTCATGACCTCTTCAACAGGCTTGCGCTTGAGGTCCAATACGGCGCTGATAATGGTGACTTCGTCCTGATTCAGACGTTCGCTAACATCGCCTAGTGATTTATGCAGTGTCACCAAGGTCTTGAGACCACTCTTCTTGTATACAGTACCGTGATCCTCGCCGAGGAGCCAGTCAAGGAGCTTGGCGGTAGGCCACGCGACAGGCGCCATTGCATACATGAGCGCCATGACAGGTCCGGACATATACCCGCCAATCTGCAGGCCGTAGCGGACGCAGACGGACTGAGGGAGAATCTCACCGAATATCACTATTAGCACGGTGCTACCAATGACGGCAGCCACGCCACCACCGAAGCACCTATCGAGCACGACCGGAAGAGTTTCGTTCACAATGACGTTGGACAAAAGCAGCGTCACGAGAACCCAGTGTTTTCCCTTGCTAAGGAGATCGTGGACGCGCTTGGCATTCTTACGCTGAGGCTCTTCGGGATCTCTGGATATGACCTGTAGGTATATGCCGTCCTGGCCCATCAGGGCTATTGTTAAGCCGGCGAAGGCGCCTCCCAACAGCACTAGCACCATGGATATAGCAAAGAGCACCCATAGTGCGCCGCCCTCTGCCTCGGGCTCGTCATCGTGGAGGTCTCGAATTCGTATGTCGTTCATAGGAGCCGCTGTTACTGCCGAGATAGACAGCATAGCAACCTTGGCGGCGCCAAGGACGGCCGGACGTATGATGCGACGGACATTGGCGCTCTGGTGCGATTGCTGCATGATTGGGGGTTTCGATGGTAGCCGCGAGAACTGTCAAAGTTCTTGAGCCTTTCTCGAATCTTAGACTGTGATGGGCGAAGATTGTCCTGGATAAGGATTGTTCCACAAGGGCCGAGTCGCCTCGGAAAACCCTCGTCTGTTCGCGTTGGCGCTGGCACCTCAACTGGGTAGAGATGTGATGGCGGTTAGGTCCGGTTGGCTGCCTGAGCGGTGTCAAGCTGTTACTCGACAGCAATCATGCCTGGTACAACGGGACTGTTATGGCTGGAGACGGAATTCCGGAAGTGTCGCCTGGATTGAATTGGCCGATGCGAGGCGCTTTGAGTAGTCCGGACGGAGTAAATAAAAATTAAGTGATTAAGTAGGTTAAGTAGGTAATGGGAGTGCGTCGCCTCGCCTGGCGTCGAGAAAGGACAAAAGCTTGGGCGATTTTTCTCTTGGGACCCTAAGCATTCAGGTGGGGAAGGCACAGGTAGCTAGGTAGCTGCATGCCTGTACCTGCTCATTTGTGGCCTAATGAGGCATGTAACGTGCTGAGCTAAGGAGTACATACATCCTGATTCCTTATCATTATGACGATGTAAGACCTGACTTGGGGGGGAGAGAGGAGAGGGATCCTCACCACGCCGTTAAATTGGTCTTATTTCTTGGCCTAGCATTTGATTGGATGGATATAGCCTTGGTATTGCCATTCACATGCGGGTAGCTATTACCGCATCACTGACGACTCGACTTCCCTGACCTCCCCGACTTCCCCCAGCTGCCCAGGGTTATCTTGCACTCCTGCCAGCCTACCTCGAGCTTCGCATGCGGGCAGCCTTGTTCCAGACGCCAAGGGCCCTTTGCATACCTTTACCGCATGTTCCAAAACGGGAGGACATGCTCTGCATCAACTCTCATCCCGGCGCGACAAGTCAGATGCGCATCCCCTCGTGATCTCGAATGTGGACATCAACTGAGAAACGGGGGAAACACCTAAGACGGGAATCATGACGCCGTACAGGCTTCCGATGGTCTTGTACCTACCTACCTTTCCGATTTCCAGCATCACTAGCAATAGGAATGGCAATGGTACGCAAAGCAAAGCCAATGCGCCTCGCGCCGGGCGCATATGCTCAGAAAAAAAAGCAAGAGCTGCTGCACCCGAGCGGACCCGGGACCCGCCATGAGCCGCGACCCCCCACTTCCCTGCCGATACACCACAAACTCCAGAGTCCCCGTGATCCATCACAGCAAATCAACCCAAAACAGGAGCCATCAATTTTCGTTTCGCCTTCACGATGGGGAAAGAATCCAAGGCGACCCCCAAAAACTGGCCACCGACTCTGTTGTACCTCACACAACCATCCTACGCCGCTCATGTTACCAAGGAACAGCTCCACGCTCTCAGCACCCGCGGGCCAGACCTGATATATGAGATTCCTCTATCTCTCCCCAGGGGACCCTCTGCCTTGGTCAAGATCACCCCTATCAGCCTACCATCTCACCCGGCCAATGGACAAGCTGGGCTCTTCGCTACACGTAACTTGGCTCCCGGTACTCTCATCGTCCCCTACTATGGCATAGTGCATAGTGACTTGGCTCTGCCGCAGCATAAGTCGGATCACGAGAAGTCTGACTACGACCTCCGGATTGACCGTGATGCGCGCTTAGCGGTAGACGCCGCCAAGGCCGGGAATGAGGCGCGTTTCGTCAATGACTATCGGGGAGTCCGTGAAAGACCCAATGCTGAGTTCTGCGAGTGCTGGGACTTAAGGCTGAAACAAAAGTCTATGGCCGTCTTTGTGCTTCGGGCGGGTAAGAACGCTACGAAAAAGGGCGAAGCCGGAATTGCTAAGGGTAAGCACCTGGTATTATAATCCCGATCTCGGTCAAGAAGCCCTCGCACTTCGAATGCACACATCGAACATTACTCTAATCAGAGCAACACTATGTCGGGACACATACAACTAGTTTGGTGCTCTCTAGAACTGACGATTGTGGTGGTAGGTGAGGAGATATGTGTCAGCTATGGAAAGGGCTTTTGGGGGAACAGAAAGAGCGATGACGAGGTTGCGAGTGATTAAGCTCGATAATTATCCGGTCTTATCTTGTCAGAGGTTAGCCAACACAGTCGGGATCTTCTGCATATCTCTTATCGATTTACCGACAACGTCTCACCTCGCATGCTCTACTCATTGCGCTTACGTTGACCGGTGTTGATATTGCTAAAGGGGAATTGATGAATCTAACGTACCGGGCTAGACAATAGCTGGCCTTGATGCATGCGAAAAGCCCTTGTACAGTGATGTCTAATGCTGTGCTCGGGTTGAGTGGAGGGTTTCTTTATAGTGATATACGAAATAGAGATGGTCTATCTGCAGAGAACTACATGCTGCAAGTGCATACTGTTATTCCTATCTAGCATTGGCATGAAGTCGGCATGGGTACATAGTCTCTTGGAAGCAGCGCCATTGCCATGACGATCCATCAGAAGTTTTATATTCACTGTACTGTAGCAACAGGTAAATCACTGGCGCACACTCAGTAAAAGCTATATACTTGATTACCTACCCACTCAGGGTAGCTATATAAAGTGGAACCCAACTAACTCGACAGCTCTGGCCAGTAATCAATCAATTGTCGATGGCAGGGACCCCACCTGCCTGCATTTGCCCTCTACAGTACGCGCGCACTCCCGTCTGGTTTAACAGTCAGCTTGGCCTCGCAAAATCTTCTCCCGTCTCCGAAAAAAAAGAAGCTGGGCGTAACAAGAGCATCAACCAGGACGGCACGTATCACCAACCGGAGGTGGCTGCTCCCCAGAGTAAAAAAAAAAAGTAGTCGTCGGCTTGACAGGTTCTTCCTCTTCCGTCTCTCGTCCGGACAATCACCAATACGTTTTTCCATCCCCATATTATCGGAGCTGCTCGATTGAATAGCTTACCTTCAAGGTGCGTTTAACAATGAACTCATTGCTTCACATTGCAAACTTCTCCATCCCACCCCCATTCTTGCGTCGCAAATATGGCAGGCTGCAAAAGCAACCACCCCTCGCGATCCCAACGCGCTGCAGCAGCTGGGGTCGCGTGCCACGAGCTTGCCATAGCTAGCATCATTGTCCCCAGTCGCGACTTGCTTGATGTGAGCTTGTCACGCCCGGAGCAAGCGCAAGAGAAACCGACGCCCTGTACATATCTGTAGAGCGACTTGTAATTACTTCCGAATCGCCCGAGGCGCAGACGTGGCTATCGCGACCGTACCGTTGGGCGAAGAGGACAAGGAAACCAGAGAACTTTTAATAACAATATCCATTTTAACTGCAGAAGAACACGGCACATTTTGCATGGTGGGCAATTGGCCATTGCCTGATGAACTGGCCACCCAAGGAGCAAATCACCCCCGTGTACATTGTCCCCTCATCGACCTGCTACCCTACCTGCGCTCGATTGCCAAACCATTGGCCAACTACCCAAGCCTGCTGGTGTCCCTCCTTCGCAGACGACTGGACCCAAGATGGAGAAGCCGGAGTCCGAGGTGGAAGCCGCTGAAGGTCAGGATGTTGTCATGCAGTCATACCCTTCGCCCTCTGCCGAAGGCCAAGACAGCGGCCCATTCTATAATGCGAACCCGCGTTCCGACGAGCAGCACGAGCTGGGTCAGCTCGAACAGCCAGCTGAAGATCAGAACCAACTCGACGGGCCCCCTACCCCACGTCAGCAAATCCGACATGCCATAACGAGTGCCGAAGAACTTCAGCTGGCTGCCCAGTTGAGCCAAGGCATTGCTCATGGCATCCCAATGATGGATCCGAGCGAGGATCCCAGTCTACAACAGATGGTCGAACATCACGAAATGGATCAACATGAGCAGGGCCTTCAGCAGCACGAAGATGCCCTGAACGGGGAGGTGCTTGATCAAGAGCCCTTGCGTCAGGACTCTATTCATCAGGAACATCTGCATCCGGATCACATTTCCAGCGAACATCTTTCTCAGGATCACCTAAGTCAAGAGCATATGACCCAGGATCATTTGCCCCAGGACCATCTGCCCCAGGACCACCTACCCCAAGATCACTTGCCCCAGGATCACCTTCCTCAAGACCACATGGCCCAGGAGCACATTCCACAGGATCACTTGGCACAAGAGCACATTGCCCAAGACCATATGCATCAAGAACACATTCACCAGGATCACATGCATCCAGAGCATATGCAACAGGAGCATATGCAACAGGAGCATATGCAGCATGAACATCTGCAGCAGGATCACCTGCAACAGGAACACATGCATCAACAGCACGACCAACTCGCCTCCCACGACCAGGCCCTCGCCCACGGCTTACAGCAGGACCACCAGTCTGATGCTGACCAACTGCTACACCAGCATGGCCAGCAAGGACACCAGCAACAGAGCCAACCACAATATATGCCCAGCCAGCCACAGAGCCACCAGCACCCACCGCACCTGCAACCCAGCGCCTCAATGGAACACCTACCACCACACTTTCATCTTCCGGACAACACACCTCCGAGGAAGCGATCCAAGGTGTCACGAGCTTGTGACGAGTGTCGCCGAAAGAAAGTCAAGTGCGATTCTACATCAGAATCAGGAGAGGAGCCTTGCTCTAATTGCCGGCGTTCGAACATTCGGTGCATGTTCAGTCGGATACCTCAGAAGCGCGGGCCCAGCAAAGGCTATATAAAAGAGTTGGCTGACCGTATTAACCACATCGAGGGCAAACTGAACAGTGAAGGCAATCATGGAGATGCCACGCTCAGCGAACTGCTAGTATCCGCGAGAAGAGAGTCCTCAGACATATTTCAAGGTGCTGCTCAGTCGGATGATGCGACACGTAAGCGGCCCTATTCTAGCATATCCGGGGCCGAGTTTGGTACACCGGCCAGCTCCCGGCAGCCGACTTGGAGTACGGAACCCAGGCCCATCCAACCCTACGGCACCCCTAGTGAACGTGCTCGTCCAAACTATTCTGCCAATGGCCTGGCGCCAACCCCGATAGCTTCTAAGACCGAGGGTGACGGACCGTCACAGCCAGCTAATGTGCTGGATGGCATGATCGACCTTAATGGCATTGCCTCAAGTCGTGAGGTCGATGAGAGTACCTACAACGGGTATGTTTACTCATGAATTATTCCGAGAAGCCTTATTGCTAACTTTCGGTTCAGATATCTCGAGGTCATCCATCCCTCATTCCCGTTACTTGCTACTTCTAAGGACCGATTGGAGGCGCAGCTCACGCAGTGTCCATCCACACTTCGTGATGCGTTCATTGAAGCACTCCATGGTGCTATGCAGACTTTCCCGTCCTTCACCGGCCCCTACGCTAGCGGTGACATGGTGAATGCTACACGCATGATTACCGAGTGGGAGGTTGACGTATCGAAACGTCCGTACGTTACGAATTTGGTTCACCTACAAACCCTTATATTGATTGCCATTGCTACCGACAACTACGGCCCTGGCTCGCTCAAGGGCGAGCACGGCGGTGCCGCCAAAGCATCCATCCTTGGCCGGGCAGTCGGTTTAGCATATTCTATGCGACTGCACGTTGCTCAGGTAGATCAAGTACATGATGTGGACCTTGATTCAGACGAGAACGTCGCCGTACGTGCCTGGTGGAGTCTGGTCTCGCTCGACAGGTGGAACGCCATCAGTACCGCCAGCCCCTTGCTTATTCCAAATGACAGCGTAGTGATCTTACCTGGGCTGAGTTCACTCCTGGGGGATAATGGTTACCATCTTGTTCGCCTGTCCAACATCCTGGGGCACTTTGCTCCCGTGGCGTTGGCACCACCGAAAGCAATGACGCATGAGTCCGGGGCAGCGCCTCTTCTCAGCTCGTTCTTCAATCTTTCCATGGAACTCTTCCGAGAAGTTCTCCCTGCCACGATCACACCGGCTCTGTACCCGATACTCCACATGGTCTACTGGCATTGTAGGTTGCTGGCGTATCTGTTCCAGACCAACGCCAAGTCTAGTGATATCCTCTGGCCGTGCAAGGAGTCTGTAGCTCTGCTCACAGCCAACGCACAGCTCATCACCCCTTTGAACTACCACTTCTTTTCCCTGACCACGTTGACACTCCTGGAGCTGAAGAAGGTTGAGGCGGTGCGGGACGAGGCCACCGAATACCTCAAGGAGCTTCACAATTGTAATCTTGCTCCGTCGACTTGGGACGAAACCATCCGAGCGCGGATAGCAGAACATATCGAAACTACGCCTCCGCAGTCGACGTCGATGGAAGCCACTGCAAGCCAGAGCTTGCAGCATCTTGCGGATCTGGCTACGGCGACGGAGCTGGATGCCATCAAGACGGACAAGGATGCGCCCGAGCCTCCGTTGTCGCTTCGGACCAGTGACAATTATGATGATGTTGGCTTCGACCCACGGTCCATCACTCGTGGAGGCTATCTCAATGCACTTGCTGCAGAGCCTCCTCGAGCATCTCGGTAGGACCGCCCGGCGCACTGCACGGACACGGTAATGGCCGAGCAACGAGCGGCGGCGTTGTACTATAGCCCCTTTTACCATTCTCTCCTCATTTCTCGCTCAGCATTGTCACATGTTATAGATATATCTTTGTCGGGCGTATAATTGTAATCTTGCAGTGGGGGTCCAGGGCCGGGTGTGGGTGCGGCCCAGAGAAGGGGGACCAGGCTGCCGTTTTGTCGTGTACTAGAAAGGAAGACATCTCAGGGCTTTCATGTAACCTGGGAAAGCAACGAGATAGCTGGTTACTTGCCAGGTATGAAATATGACGAGACGATGACAGAGATGGATCGGGATAGCGGCCCCGCGGCGGCCAGTCCTATAATACTACTTTGGTTAATGTCAGCGTTTGAGTCGCTATTTGGCATATAACGTTTCACAGCCTGAAGAATTCGGTGGAATGGCTAGCTACACAGAGCAAGGAGAAAGAAGTAGAACGCATCAAAAGCGTATACTTGTACGGCAGCCCATGTGTACGAGCATGCAACAATTCATAGCTGGACTACACGTTCCGGCTTGACTCTGGACGACGGTGTAAAATGTTGTATTAGACCTGTACTCGACCTCGAGAGCCTGTGTTTATTGGGAAATGGCGATAAAAAGCCGTGTAATACGGATCATAGATTCACAAAGTTTGGATTATCGCATCCTTTTCTTTTGACGTGTCACTCAGCTCGTGACTCGGCCAGATGAGATGGAATGCCGCTAGACATATGCATGTCCGGCTCTGTTCTATTATTGGACCACGGTCCGGCCGGACAAGACAAGACAGTCTTGACTCTTGTCTGTATTGGGCAGATTCGATTCGATGGCAGATGCCGCCCCGAGATTTGCGAACATGACATAGCGCCTTAGGGCCCAAGGCTGTACCTATTGCAGACAGATGGGTGGATGGCGAAGAACCACAAATTGCAATACGAAGAATCCAGTCAGTTCACGAGATGCGGTAATCTTTTTTTATCTCATTTTGGCGTAGTTGCCCACTCAGTTCTGGCTTGGTCCAAGTAGCCGACAGGCTATATAGGCTTAGCAGGCACCAGGGGGGCACCTCGGCCTTTGGACTCCTAGACTTGCCCATATATCTATCTCCATTATCCATTATCCATTATCCGTTATCCATTATCCAATGTCCATAATCGAATGACTAAGGATAGCGTAGGTCGAAAGGTTAGCAGCTAGCTCAAGCAAATGCTACAGCGACATGCTTGGAGGAAATAAAGAGTGGGCGTACCTGGTGCCGCGATCCGATAAGGATCATGACTACTACGAGAACCACTACGAGAAGGGCCATGCACGAAGTAATTTCGCCCCAAAGCCGATATCTGGAATATGTGGGTAATAACAGACCAATGCAGCCAATCTTTGACGTCCCAAATCTGGTCCCAAGCCTGGTCCCAAGCAGACAAACAGCCCAATTCTCGACCTCGCAATTTTGGATGAAAAGTGAGCTCCCCTTTTTGTATCTCGGATACCTGCCCAACCAGCCAATGGGCGGATCGCTCTGTCAAGAAGGGGAGTCCTGGTCAGCACTGGCTGCTTCGTACTTGTAGGTAGGTACCCTTTCAACCCTTGATCACTGTCATAATACTTGTACTAAAAGAATTTTGCCAAGTCTGGGGTGTCACACTCAACTGTCAAAAAAGAGAGTGGGAGAGGGAGAGGAAGAGGGCTAGCACTGCCACCCGACTCGGAATACGAATTATTGAGGGGATGACAGGATGGCAGGATGGCACGATGCGATAGGGATATTTTTATTCTGGATCAAAGACCAACACAGGGCCGGCACGGACGATACGATCGAACGGATGGAGGATGACTCAACTTGATTCAACTCAGCCACGCCCGAGATGCTGTTGTGTAGATGCAGGTCAGATGGGAACGTTTCAATTTAGGGTGCCGACGCCGACGCCGACGCCGATTCGATTGGTTGCTTGCTTCCTACTATTAAATATTTCATCAGCAGCCAGCCGTCGGCTTTTAACATTAGCAAGCCGACACGCAATCCATCCCTAGAAACAGGAGTGTGGAGGGATGCAAGGAGGACAGGCAGCCTGGCAGCGACACAAAATCGAGGCACAGCATAAAACCAAAACCAAGAATGCTGGGACGCCGGGCCCTCAGTGGCGAGCTGGGCCTGCTTGGGCGGTTTGGAATTGTTTCAACCCCTTTCTTATTCTTGCACGATACTCGACTCAACGGTACAGCTCAATGGTACTGCTCAATGCTCACCACTCACCACTCAGCACTCACCACTCTCAGTCAGCACTGATAGCGCGCGCTCCGCAACGCCGAGCTCAAGCGAGAGACCCCTTCTCCCCTGCTCCCCTGCTGCCCTGCAGGTTCTGGTTCTGGAGGCCTGGCTGAAGAGTAGATGTACAGTAGGTACCACTGCAGGTAGCAGTACCTGATCTGACGACAAGCCAGACGTGCATGTTGCATTCTGCATTCCGCAATCCGCATTCCGCATTCTGCCCTCTGCCCTCTGCCCTCTGCACTCTGCCTTTTCTTTACATATCATTGATGCATTTGCGCTTTTGCATAAAATCGCAAGCCGCCCAAAAAAGCCAAGCCAAGCCAGCCGCTTAGGTTTCGGGAGATTTAGAAGGTTTCTAGCCGCGCCGCACCGCACCACGGTCAGGCAGCTCTCTTATTTACATGTACAGGTATTCTTTCGTGCGCCTGCTGAGTACTGCGCAGCGTTCTGTGCAGCGTTCTGTGCAGAGGGACCAAGATCGACAGTCTGTGTCAACCATCTTCCACTCTTCTGTTATCCTGAATCCCAGCAACTGCTTTCTACTACTAGCTGGTAGCCACCACCTACTACTATAATAGCCTCACGACCTTTCCCCAGCAACCTGGCAACCACCTCTAGTGCGGCTCCTGCTAGGTAGTGATTGCCCTGCGAGGGGCGCTGATCAGTGATCACCCATCATTATTAGAGTTATTTTCTTCCTCTTCCGATGATCCTCCCTTTTCATCGCCGTGCTCCTGTGTGTTTATGTATGCTTGTGCGCCCCATGACTACCACTAAATGGAATGTTAACCTGGCTACCGCCTGATGCGGTGCGGGCATGGAGGATTTGGGTGAAATGAGACGGTCAATTCCTACCGCTTTCTATTCGCTGCCACGAGCGACCGACTGAACGAACGGGGGCCCAAGTTCTCTGTCAGTCCTGTACTATCTGTCTACTCCGTACATGTATCCTATGGATAATTATACTATATATTGGCGAATCGCGAGGTATCCGTAGTCCGGTAGGGAGGTAATAATAAAAGGGCCGGGTTAAATGCAAACAGGCAAGCAGGCAGCAGCAGAAGCAATAACACCAGCATGCAGCATGACACCAAACGGAGCAAAAGGAAGATGAAGGGGGGAAAAAACAGAGCAGACAAATCAACCAAGAGGTAGGGGTCATGTCACGGTGACCACCCTAGCGCTGTTGCTTATTGTAGCATTGCACATATTATGGGAGTCGAGGTACCTTCTCTTTGCTGTGTCACCTAGCTAGGCTGGTCGCCCAGAATACCAAGGGCGCTCAGTTTGGACGTCGCAATTTCGTGTTGGTGGGTGATGGTGGGTTTTTTTTTTTCCCTTTTGCATCGTGAGGGCCACGAGATCCCGAGGTAGCGAGGTAGCGAGGTGGCCAGCTAGCCAGCTAGCTTCCCCAAATCACACCGACACCGACACGGACAAGACGAAACAGCAGCTATGACTATGGCAGACTGACAGGCCTTGGATACGAGAAGTGTGCTGTGTGGTCCGTAAGCAGAAGGAGCGCAAAAGGGAGGAATGGCGTTGAATTGAATTGAATTGAATTGAATTTCATCCCACCACTCTACTTCTGGTGCGTCATTTGGCGACGGATTGTATGTAGGAATCCAATGCGATGATGGAGGGGCTGGTTCTGGCGGTAACGTCACAGATCTACATATGGGAATGTTTAGTGGCAGGGGCGACAGGACATGATGTACAGTAGCAGACTGCTAGACTAATGGGTAGCCCGAAGCGATAGCTTGCATATCACTTTCTCCAGTTCTAGTCAGGTACGATACGATGGAATGAATGGATACCGTCAATGGATACATACATACCATGAATGGATTTTCAACCACGAGCAGAGAAACAGTCGAGAAAGGTCGGACCACGGCACGAGGTGCAAACCAAAGTCCAGTGAAATCGATTGCCTATTTTGGGAAAGAAGGGTCTGGGAATACGGGCGGCACAGAAGAACGCCCCTGCAGCCCCTGCTTTTTTTTTGGTTCGGATACGGTTACTATCAGTGCTAAGACTAGACTAGTAGAAACTGACTGCTGGTAGGCTAGTACTACTGCGTCGTAGTAGTGGCTCTCTCGGGGGGTGTGGGCCGGAAGGGGAAAGAGACAGCGCCACAATTCGAGGGCGTCGGGTCAGTTTAGGCAGTCGCTAGTAGCGCTACTACTACTACTACTACTACTACAGTGCACTTGCTGTTGTGTTGCCGCTACACGACAGTACCTGGCTCGGTACACTGCATACTGACTATGTACAAATGTACTTACTAACTGTACTGACAGCCAGCCTGCCTCCCTCCTTCTTTCCTATTATCTGATTCGTCCGTTTCCCCTTCGGCGGCGCCAATCTCTCCACCCCCTGCATTCTTGTCCTTTCACACACACTCTCTCTCTGCCTGTCTGCCTCTGCCTCTCTCTCTCTCTTCGCATCTGACCTGACCCCGGCCCCGACCCTGACACTCACAGACCCTGGACCCTGTCCCTGACCCATGTGCTGGGGCGGCTGGGCACGCTGGGCTGGGCTGATTATGGACTGGGGGGGTTTGTCAAACCGAGCCGACCCAAGGATCTTCATCTGACGCTTTACGAGTAGGAGCACCACAAGGTAGGCTGGCTGGTAGGCACGGCGAGTCTTCCAAGGCCGCTGTTACTTGTTGATAAAACCTCCCTTCCCTCCCGCCTCCTTCAAGCAAACATTCCCGATCAGCTCCTTCAATTCTGGCAGAGTTTTGTTTATATTCACTCCCACCACATTCGCTCACCTAGCTCACCTAGCTCACTTAATTGTTGTCTTCCCTCGCTAGAACAACAACAAGTGTCATCCTAGTTGCTTTCTACTACCTGTCTTACCTTATCCACCACTTGTAATTCCCCAGACTCGCCCATCTCACCCCAAGATGTTCTCCCGCGTCCTCAAGGCCACCGCCGTGGCCCTCGCCGCTTCCGGCCTCGCCTCGGCTCAAACTCACACTGACTGCAACCCCATGAAGAAGAGTAAGTTATCTTGCCACGCCCACTATGCATCGCCCGAACTGCGCCGCTAACTTCCATCCCCTAGCCTGCCCTGATGATGCTGCTCTCTCCAAGTCCATGACCATCGACTTCACCAAGGGCCCCAGCGACTTCTTCAAGGAGGCCATTGGCACCAAGATCACCTACGATGGCGAGGGTGCCAAGTTCGTCATCAACAAGGACAAGGAGGCCCCGACGGTTACTAGCCAGAAGTACATCTTCTTTGGAAAGGTTGAGGTCGAGATGAAGGCCGCCCCTGGTGCCGGTATCGTCAGCAGTCTCGTCCTCCAGTCGGACAACCTCGACGAGATCGACTACGAATGGGTCGGCAACGACAACACCCAGGTCCAGACCAACTACTTCGGCAAGGGTGACGACAGCACCTTCGACCGCGGCAAGTTCCACGGTGTCGACGCCCCGGCCGCCAAGTTCCACAAGTACGGTATCGAGTACACCCCCGAGAAGGTCACCTGGACCGTTGACGGCGCCGTTGTCCGCACCCTCAACTACCAGGATGCCAAGGGTGGCTCGCGCTTCCCCCAGACTCCCATGCAGATCAAGCTCGGTACCTGGGTTGCTGGCGGCCCCGACTCTCCTGAGGGCACCAAGCAGTGGGCTGGCGGTGCCACCGACTTCAAGCAGGCTCCTTTCACCTGCGTCTACAAGAGCATCACCATCGAGGACTACAGCAACGGTGTCAAGGGTGCCACCGCCTACAAGTGGAACCCCAACAGCGACGGCAGCTACCAGAGCATCAAGGTTCTCACCACCCCCGATGACAATGTTGGTGCTACCACTTCGGCTCCCGCTTCCGCTTCGTCTTCCGCCCCCAAGGATGGCAGCAAGACCACCCTGCAGAGCGTGACCCAGAGCAGCTCTTCTGCCATCACCCAGGCCACTGCCGGCCCCAAGGGTGGCAACACCACCGAGTCTGGCTCCTCTAACTCGGGCTCCGGCTCCGGCTCCAACAACGCTGGCGCCGCTCCCTCCGCCACCTCCTCGGCCGCCGCCGGCGCCAAGACGAGCGCCGTCCCTGCCAGCGGCGCCTTCCAGACCATGGCCAACTTGGCCCTGCTGTCTTCGGCTCTGCTTCTCGTTCTGTAAAGCACGAATCGTTTAGCGACATGAACGTTGGCGTTTTCATTTCAGGGATACGCACAAGCGAGCCGCAGTCTTACCCTTTCTCGACGATCCTTTTAAACGCCCGACCCCTCCCTTTTCTCCCTTGGAAATCTCGTGTATCATACGGGAGAGGGATTCACACGGTCGGCCTTGACAAAAAAAATGAGTACTTATAATGGTGGTTCGCACAAACGGTATTAACCCGGCAGCATGAGCGGCGGCATGGGGAGACCAGAATTTGCTTTTTCGGTACATAAACCGGATCATCTAATTTGAAGACGATTGTATGGGAGATACGGGAGAGGGTCATGATCCCGCCAGAGGTGATTAGACTAGACATTACGGCGCTTGTTAGTCATTTGGCTGCCAGTGAGCGAGGGCAGCTTTGTTTTTCAAGATACCATAAAGAGAGAACTGCATTTTATTCCACTTCGTCTGTCTATTTCGCGTGACACTGTTGCTTCAATTTTCGAACCTACTCCTTCGCCCCTTTTGCCTGTTGCGCTTTCTCGAGTTAACCTACATGAATTACCCATTCTATCTGCCACCGTCCCTCTCAGTTCAACGGTCCAGTACGGACGTGCCACTACTATTCATCCACTGGCTCCCTCAACTGTCAATACGTGCTTAATGGGGCGCAGGCCGATCCGCTTCGTGCCGTGAAGGAAGTCTGGGGGTGGCTTTCGGGGTGGGTGTTGATGTGAGCCAGGGAATCCGTAATTTTATCCGACCAGGATTACCGCATGAAGTAATATATTGAGTCGATCCTTAAAGAGGAATAGGCCAGGGGTGGTGAAGCCGTTTGCGCGTTGTTGCTTATGGGGTCCAATTGGATGGGGTCCGGCTCGGGGTCGTTAACTTGACCGTTTCACCTCGAGCAGGCAAGCCTCTAAGTAAGTTGAGGTAAATTAGACTGTGTTTTCTAACCTATAGGAGTGCCGGTCAGCAGTCGCATCAACGAACGCCACTGTATCACTGTATCTGCGTAGCGTCTTTCAACGCCTTTGCCCATGTCGGTATTACATGATCAATTAGGCTTTCAAAAAATCGATACTGGACGTGGCCATACTTACATGGATAGGGGGGTATAATAGAGTATATTGTTGGGTTGCAGTGGCACATCGAACTGCTCGTGAATCCATAAATGTTGGTAAGGCATTTGCATTTGCAATCGTTGTATACAATTATTCATAACCTCTTCCGTAGTCCTACCCTATTCATTGGTGTATCCTTAATCTTGCAGGTATACGTATCTTCAAACAAAAAATGATGTGCTCGCTCCCGCGCCGTACAATATGCATACGATCCAAGTGCTAACCTCTTCGCTCTCTTCCGGGGACAGCGAGGATATTACAACAAACAACAATAACCAAGTATCAATAACCACCGCCACTGCTCACAAGGTCACTGAATATATCCCGTAAAATAGGCTTGCCCTTGAGCAGCGCCTTGTCCGTCACCCTACCCTTCTTCGCCACGGGTCTTCTCGTGTTGTTATCGTTAGTCTCTCGTCCTTCGTACATCGTCCTCTTGGGCGGACTGTTTCTCTTCCGGGGGCTCTGCCCCTTGATGGATTTCTGCGTGGCCATGAAGCCAGTAGCAGCCGTGGTCTGCGTTGCACCCTCGTCGTACCAGTAGTGGCTGTCCAGCGCGTCTGGGGGCAGGTCGTAGACCCAATCTCGCTCCTCCATGAGCCTGACGAACCGCGAGACCATCTCGGACTCGCCCGAGCCGCGCAGCGTGCTGCGGCTTCCCACGACGAGCAGTTTGGTCTTGGCCCGCGTGAAGGCGACGTTGATGCGCCGCCAATCCTTTAGCAGGTCGCCGATGTTGCACGATTCGTTGGACCGCACCAGCGACAAGACCACGACCTCTTTGTCACGGCCCTGGAATCGGTCGGCTGTGTGCAGCTCGATTGACGAGCCGTGGGCGCGTAGATTGTGCTTGAGCAGCGACAGCTGTGAACGGTAGTGCGTCATGACACCGATATCTGACGCAGGCACGCCCGTGGTAAGGAGCGCCTCGACGAGTTGCGTGACAATCTGTGCTTCGCCTAGGTTGACGATCCGGTTTCCCTTGGCCTCTTCCCTTGACGAGGGCAGATCATCCGTGTTGATGAAACGGACGCGAGCCTCAGGGTCAACCAGAGAGCGTAGCCAGCAACTGGGCCTCTGCCAATTTGTACAGAATGACTTCGGCGTGCCCAGAAACGCAATTGTGTCCGCGTCATAATGTCTATGTCGCAAAGCATTTATGTCTGGTACGTTAAGCTGGAGTTGACGCAGCTCCTCCGTTCCACACTTGAGTCGACCATTGTAGATCAAGGTGTTGCTGAGCGTCATGACATCTTCACACATACGGTATTGATGTTCGAGATTGACGACCGAATCAGGATGCGTCTCGGAGAGCAATTTGAAGAGACTGATATCAAGGCCCCCTAGTCTGGCTTGCTCGTTTTGAACAAGAGGGGGGAGCTGATTGTGATCTCCCACTAATACAAATGTCTTGGCTAATCTGATAGGGCCAAGACAGATGGGCAGGGTGATTTGAGATGCTTCGTCGACAATACAGTAATCGAAGGTCCGCTCGTTGAAGACGGCATGGCTTACTCCAAGGCAGGTTGTCGCAACAATAGGGGTATCGTGCCATGCACTGTGAATTTCTTCAAATGTCTTCATGGGCTGGCCGGCCAGAATAGCAAAGTCCCGAACTTCGGGGTGAACCTTGGCAGGGGCACCCAGACGTAAGATATCGGTTTTATCAGATTTGAGCTTCAGGAGGATATTGTCGACGGCCGAGTGTGTGTACGAGGTCAACAGCACACTCTTGCCTTGCCGTACCAAGGCACGGATGATATGCGCGATCGTAGTTGTCTTGCCAGTACCAGGCATACCGAGAACGAGGGCATAGTCTTTAGCACTCATGACTTTCTGGATCGCCTTTTGTTGGTCCACGTTAAGGCTATCCGGGCCCGTGATTGTGTACTGGCTTGTCACCGTCTTGAAGGTCGGGGGTGCAAGGTCGACCACAAGCCTGCGGATCTCCCGAGATCCAAATACATTGTTCGACATAACCTGGACTAGGTTGTTTCGCACTGTCGCCATGCCATTGCTGAACTCATCTTTGTCGAGCCGGTAGCGGATCGGCGGCTTCTTGATCATGCCCTGGCTCTGCGCCGGAATAGCTCCTTCCGGCACAACTTCCATGATGCTGGCGAAAGTCTGGTTGTTCGTTTCGTCGAAGCCTGCGCGGCGTATTCTGGCATTATGCAGCCTGCGGTCGACCGCAACGCTTATCTTTTGCTTGCGTACCGAGGTGACATATCCTAGCGCCAGCGCGAAGTGGCCCTGTTCATCAGATACCACAATGGGCTCGCCCACCGCAAGCTGGGAGTCCATGAAGGAGAAGCCAGGCGGCGGTGTGTCTTTGATAAAGGTGTACTTGTAACGGTTGATCTTGGGGCTGTCTTTCTCTTCGAGTGCAGAGCCCTCCTCGATCATCACATTGGCAAAGCATCGGCCAACCTTTTCTCGCTCCGAGCTTAGCATGGTCCATAGCTCTCTTCGAAGCTTCTGCGACTCCTTTTCTTCTTTGGTCAACAAATCTTCCCATCGGAGGAAGAATTCCTGGTGCGTAGGAGTCAGGTGTTTGACCACCTCGTCGAACTTGTCCTTCATGGCGCTTGTCTCGCCATCGCCATCGTCTGCTAACCTGTGGTATATAAAGCAGGGTACTTTGGCATAGCAGTTACCGCAGGCATTGGTACTTCGTTTCATCGGCGGCAACTGCACGCTCCGTTCTCGTATATAGCATGCCAGCTGGTTGCGCTGCATAATCATGTGCCGGAGTTCATGGCGGATTGTGGGGATCCGTGTGGTCTGAGAGCTTTCCATATAATACAAGATGCCATAGACAATCTCGATGTCGTATCGATCTGACAGAAGCAGATTGTAGAGCGCCGTTTGCGCTTGATGATTGCTTGTTGCTCTGTGGCCAGTCTTGACCTCGAAGGGGACAGTCAGGGTTCTTTTCTGCGGACCATCCCTCATGGTCACTTGAACTGTGGCGTCGATATTGCCTTTCAACCCGTACATGGGCGACCAAACATGTTCTTCGACGTCCAACAGCTTGCTGACACACATCAAACCCTTGTCTCCGTTGCGGCCTTGGACAACGGCATCCGGCTTGGGTTGGTCGGAGACAAAAGCAGCGGCCCAGCTGCACAGCTCAGGCATTTTGGATCGAAGATGCTCACGGGCGTCGCTCATCGAGACCCTGATCTTGTACAAGTCTTCCACGTGCCTTTCGCTGATGCCCACAATCAGCTTATTGAGGAAGGGACCGTCCCATTGGTTCGCCAACAAGGCTTCTTGAAAGATTTCGTGTAGCAACGTGCCATATACTAGGGGCGCAGAAGCTTCGCTGGTGGCCTTGACGCGATCTTGAAGGACGGCACGCCGCATACATGTGAAACTATCGGCCACCACTGTTGCCGATATCAACTGGTCGGGGTGCAAAATAAGGATGTTGTGGTCGTTGTCTATAATGCATCTCCCCGAAGGTCCGAACTCGCCGATGATATGTATAAACGACTCCGGGCTGACGGCTGTGTCGACCCAGTCGCCTCGAAGATGGACTGTCTTGGTCTCTTTTTTTCTATCAACTTGAACAAGCAGTATCTACATTTGTTAGTTCCACAGGTTCGTACGGCAATGAAGAGGGAGGGTATAGAGAGATTTGCCTTACCTTCTCTGGGCACGATCTTCCGAATTCGGTGTCATACTCGTGGTCAAGGACATTTGTCACAAGATACCGTTGGATTGCTTTAGGCTTCAAAACCACCTAACACAGTACTTAGCACACATTCGATTACAGCTATCGAGGCCTACGTACAGGTGGTAAAGACCCGCTAACGTTGCTCTGCTTGGCCGACTGCGTGGCCGCAAATTCAGCCGCCTCGAAATCGAAATCAGCGCCAAAATCATCCCCAAAGGCATCGTCGCCAAGATCTTGCACATCACCTGCAGATCGCGGCTGCTGAGCCCGAGTCCATTCTTGCACTTCGTTGCAGGAGTCAATACGCGACCCATGACTCGCATGGCTCGACTCAGCCTTGACGACCAGATTCTCCGCTGCAGCAAACACATCATCATCCACATCTCCAAAATCGTCGTCATCGTCATCGTCGTCAAATATTGTCTTCTCCAGAACTGATGGCGCAACTTCAGATGTAGGCCCTGTATCCGGTTGGGGTATAGTGGGTTCCAAACAACTGTCGGTGGGAACCATCGTCACGTCGAGCTCCATCAATGCGTCGTCGAAATCGTCATCGCCATAGTCGGAAGAAGTATCACCGATGGTCCCCGAGGCCTCTGTATCAGCTGCTTGCGGTAACTCTACTTCAGCATTTTGAGATTGTGAGGCGATGGAAGATTGCGACGATGGTTTGGAAGGCGAGGCTGGGGCTGCGTCTCGGCGTTGACGCTTTTTCGAAACAGACGGAGAGCTCAAGACGTCCTCTTGTATTTGTGAAGCGCTCGACTTGTTGATTTCCCCCGTCATGCTTTCCAACAGGATATTAACCATGGACGACTTGGAGCCGCCGCTGGGGCTACCTTCAGGCACTGTACTGATACAGGACGGCCGGTATTCACCACGCTCCGCCCTACGCCTTTTGGGCCAGTTGGCACCGCAGCTTATAGCCCGACGTAGTCCACCATCGGATGGAGGGGGGTTCGTTCCCGCTAGGAACTTGGGTGGGCGTGGGGAGGACGAGACCATCATGTTGGCAAGGGCGGGATGAGCGGCGCCAAGGGGGGCGGCGGCCGAGGAATTGGTCATGGAGAAGCGATCCCACAGTTCCAGGGCAGGGTCAGGATGTGGTGATTTGAGGGCTGCGCAAAGCTTCTTTACATCCATTGCTGGTGTGTCGGACCTTGACTTGGCGGCGGGAGAGGACACGGGCGAGGAGCTACGAGCACGCTTTTTGCCCTTCTTGCGTGGCAGCATGGGCGAAAGAGAAGTGGCCGAAGGATCCTGTGTCGTGTCCCATCCTATTCGCTCGCTGGGGCTTGTGTCTTCATCTTCGTCGTTTGCCTCGGTGGCACCAACGAGATCCTGCCAGGCCAGCTTGTTGTTGGGGGTGGCGTGCTGGTTCAGAGTGTCGTTGGCAGGGTCCTTGAAGTATGTTGTCTTGTTGGAGAGGAAAGCATTCTCGTCGCCCGGGACAGGTATTTGGGGTTGGTAGTCGAAAGCGTGGAGTTTGTTTTTGGTGATGTCGGAAACGGGGGCTAATGGTTTCTTGGTGGCAGGATTGGGATTGGTGGGATTGGCCGACGCGTGACTCCTGGAACGATGCCATTGTTGGCGAGACTTGTATGAGCGATTCTGCTCGGACAAGGACTTTTGGAGGGGCATGTCGAGATATTCAATAGCAATTCGAGGCTATTCCCATGGTTTGGCTGAGGCTGGATTATCGGGTTTCCACCATAGCCCAGACCGTGAATAGATAGCCGTAGATGGGTGGAGGAAGGAAGGCCGTTTCGGTTATGATCGAGCAATTGTAATTAAGAAACCAAAGATAAGTCGGGTGACGAGGTGGGCCGCGATTTCAGTGACTACCTAGGTGCACATGTGTATATGATTGATAATTGATTCATCGTGGAGTCGCCATTGCCGTCGCGGTTCACAGGAGGGAAGGAGCGATTGCTGCAGACGCGACTGACTGGGTTACGCGATGTCAATAGATTGAATCGACGCGACAAAAAAAAGCCACAGCAGGTATAGTGGAGGTGGAGAGGAGGAGTCAGTGGGGAAGACCTGAAGACCTGAAGACCTGGAGACCTGAAGACCTGTGGCAGTCCAGTCAGTGTACCTAGTCAGTCACTAGGTACTGCAGTCACCACACCCTGCCACCACCCACTTGAGCTCGACTTGCAGGCTGCAGGTTGCAGGTTGCAGGGGTAGGGGTAGCTCACCTTGAGATTAGCGCCTAGCTTTGCACCTCTCTCCCTTCCAAACCACAAGTCTGTGCGCCGGGGTTCCCACACCCCGCCCGCCGGAGCCCGATCCATTGAACTGTCGTCATCAATCATCCAAAACTCCCTTTCTTGCCTAGGTATGCAACATAAGTGCTTTCAGGAAGGAAGAAGCTTGATAGAGGTTTCACTTCAATCACCCCTGGCATGACATAACCTATGCATTGCCGTAGGACGTCTTACCATCTCATGAGGAAGGTAGTACACAGACCGGGAACTTGATCCATCGCCTCCCTGTCGATTGTTGATGCCATGGCGTCCACCGGCGGCGGCGGCGACGGCTCCTTCAACGACTCGTCCTCCTCCTTCGACGACAGTTTTGCCAGCAAGCCGTGGCCCGTCATCTCCCGCCAGAAACAGGCCGAGATTGAGGGTCGCTTCTTCGAGCCCGGGGCCACCATTCGCTTTGACCAGTTGCCCCCTCCCCGGGGCTTCGTCATCAACATCATTGCTCCGTCCAGGAGGTCGGAGCTCATCGTCTCCAATGTGCTCAGCGCCGCCACTGCAGCGAACCGCAGGCTCACCCAGCCCGAGATAGACGCTCTCAGCGAGTCTGCACAGAACGCCGTGGGGCGCCTATCATGGACCTACCCTCTTGGTATAGGCCTGGCCGTCGCCGCTGCTGCCAATGGCAGGAAGCGGTTCAGATTCCCCTTTTACACCCCCAAGTTGAAGACCTTCGACCCTCGCGCTTTCCCCCACAGGTCCTTCGCCACCCTTAGGGGGCAGAGCGCAACCTGGGCCTGGCACGGCATCCGCGCCACTGCCTACTTCCCCCTCACATGGTTTGCCTCGCTCCTCTTCCTGGGGTCCATGGTGAGGACGCGTCTGATGGCTGACGTGGCTCGGGACGAGCGCTTGGCCCAGATGAAACAAGACATATCCGTCAATAATCAGCGGGTACAGCAGTTGCATAAAGAACAAAGGCAACGCCAGGCTGCTCAGCGCGGTCAGCCTGGGGCCAATCCACTACCTACTGCCTCCGGTCCAGACCAATCTTGGGGCCAAGCCCCAGCCGGTTTGCCCTCACGAGGCTCTCCGCAAGGGGCTGGTGGGCCTTTCGGCACATCTAGATCGCCCCCTGAAAATCAAGGCTCGCAGGGCTGGAACTATAGTGACGGTACACAGGCATCACAAGATGTGCGGACGACTACGGGCACACAACAGTCAGACATGCAGAGCTCGTTCGACGACAATGATCTATTCGAGGACGACGATGCCTCCCCCGTTGCTGCGTCTGCCAGAAGATCCGAAAGGCAGAGAACTCAAGGCACGGCTTCTACGTGGGACACCATCAGAAAACAGGCCAAAAACGAACCTTCACCTTTCGCCAAGGGAGACCGCTCCAAAGATGACAGCCCATGGGGCCAAGCGAGACAGGACGGCGCCAAGACATCGAGAGACGCATCTCGCACACCTGCTCGCGAAGACTCCTCCTACAATGAGGCGGACGAAGAAAAGACATATGCCAAGGACCAGGCGCAGAAGGAGTTCGATGCTATGCTCGAGGCTGAGAGGCAAGGCCGTTCCGGTAGTAGCAGATGGTCAAAGGGATAAGATGATGTTGGCGACGATGGCGTAAGAGATGGGTATGACTTCTGGCTAAAGGCATACATGTACTACTATTTGGGATAGGCGTGCCTGGCAACGCAATAGCATCGCCGCAGGGGCAGAGTAACGCATCTCACTCCATATGGAGCACTAGCTTCTCGACAAGACTAATAAATTCTTCTGGGATACAATTGGTATTATGAAGCCCGAAGTCTCTTTCTCCTGTTTGCGCATTATAATCTCAACTTGTGTGTCTTGGTTCCACAGGTACGTCGGTATCGCTGAGGTCCAGCTATTTTGGTTGTATGAGTGTTCGTCGTCAGCTCAGCTTTACCACGGATCTCCCTCTCAGATGTGTAGAAGATCGCGCCCATTCTGCCGGGCATTAGAAACAGATGGCTACCAGAGGACTGCATTGGAACGTGGCGTGCTGGTTGGTATAAACAAAATACGCCCAAGTAGGTATGTCCCCCCGAATGCGGTCGGACAAGGATGTGCGTCCCGTTTCCCCGCCTCCCAAATCCGTTGCCATCAGTGGCGCGCCGTTGATGGCCACGAATGGCTCCTCCCAGGTGGGTGTACGCAATACGCTCATTGGTTCATTCACACCAACAATGGACAATATCTCACACTGGCAGACGACGTTGTACACAGCAAAGAAATCGGGTTAACGGCTGACTAGGATCGTGGAACGGTATTCGCATGTGCTCGTTTGCCGCATACTACTAGATTGCTATATAAAGGTGGTGGTAGCCATCTAACAATTTACCCACGTATTTCTTCCTTCGTCAGCCAGAAAAAGGGTATACAAGATCAGCCCTTTTTTGTCGCGACATAAGGTCGCCATCCAAAGATCCAACGGGAAGGGTAGACAAGGGGATTTTGGCAAAAGAAACCGCAAAGTCAAGAAAAATAGCAGAGAGAGAATAGGGTCTCTAATGCTCGACAACCTCTAAACCGGGGGTATCTGCGACGACAGCAAAACAGAAAGGGAAACCCAAGAATTGCGGACAGCCTCATTACCAATAATGGACGATGGTGAAAGAGCACGCCATTCTCCCACCATCCTGGCGTCACCTGAGCAGACCCTCGCGTCATCCGGCCGACGCATTCCTTTTTTTGACCCCCTAAAGCCCTAGATCCGCAGTCATATCTCATTGAATTCGGCTCAAGGACACGCATTTCTCAAATTGTGAAAACGATACGTCTTTTGGCCCCGTCATCATCATCATCAGTTCATTCGCGCATAGAAGCCAGACCTCCCGTTGGCGCAAAGTTATCGTACATCTCATCACTGCTGTCCGTCTGGCTTCCGGGGCTTTGTGCACCGCTCACGTCCGCACTGGCCATGTCGCTCTGGAATTCCATGCGTGGTGCATCCATCGTCATGGCCAGAATGCTCTCTCGGCGGCCGCTGCTCATCTCGACGGCACTGCCGCTGCGGCTGAGCTCCGGCTTCTCGGGCAGCTGCTTCAGCAAACCGGCTGATATATCGAGCATGCCCATGGCAAACTCGGTAAGACCTTTGCCTTCTCCGGGCTTACTGCTCACGCTCAAGGTCCAGCGGTATTCTCCCAGGCGGCGACGGTACCAATCCGCCTCCTCCCTTCCTGGCGAAGTCGCCCAGAGTAACGATCCAAAGGTGCCAATCAAGGCGAAGTTCGTTTTGGAAGCAAAGTACCAGAATGATCGCAGGTGTTGGGGCGTGAGGCGGTTGACAAAGTCCATGGCCGATATCAAACGAGCCTTGGCGGCGCTACGACATATATGTTGAAGGTACGAGTCCACATCCCGCGCATTCACTTCCAGCGAGCGGATGATCCGACGGTGCAACGTAATCTCAGTCGCAAAATAGGCCAAGTGCAGATAGCCTATACTGGAAAGTCGCCCCGACGTGTTGCTGTGCAGTGTGAGTGACCCGTCCATGCGGATGTTGGCAGGGATTGCCGAGTACCACTCCTTCAACTTTAGCTGGATTGGTTTCGCCAGAGAAAGGACAAGATGAGTCCCTTGAGGGCCAGCGCTAGTCACAGCGTGCATGGCCTGGAGTGTATAAAAAGTCTCCAAAATCTCAGACAGGACCTGGGAGAGATAAACCATTTGCACGAACAGAGTTCGCCCACGCTCAATCTCGAGTTTCTCCTCAACATCATTCTCGTCGTACTCTGCTTCTGGAAAGTCGTTCGGGAGCAGGGGCTGCACAATCCAGTTGTTGCTAAATATGTGAGACGGCCGGCCGTGGACAAGCGCTCCCCATTTGTCTTGCATGTACAAGGCCCAGGCAAGCCGCTTCCTCAAACCCTTCTCCCATGGCGGGATCTTCCAATGGGTACAATCCAAATGCAGGCCCAACTCTTGTGCAATGGCTACAAGCTGAGCCGTCGGTGCCCATTGATCTCCCTCGGGCTTCTGCGAGAGCAGGAGGCCGGCCTGTACCGTTGATAGCTTCGGCCGCCACATGGCGTCGGCCAGAGAAGAGCGCATTATCCTCTCGATTTCCCCAATGTCTGGCCGGGGGGTTGCCGCAAGCTCTTCCGAAAGATCCCACCAGTTGATGGCCAGAATGTAAATGGCGGCCAGGAGTGGCGGTGAAAACTCGCGGTAATCCCGTTCATACCTCTCATAGAAGACGCTTTTCTGTATGATGGGAAAGCTGGGGTGGACGACGCGGAAGTACAAGTCGATTAGCTTACGTCCATTAGGTGCCACTAGCCTCTCAATCTCGTCGATGTCTTCTATTTGATGCTCATGCCCTGATGTGGCGTAATCCGGGAGCATCAGAAAGGTGTCGTGCTCACTGACTTTCCGGAGAGTTCCCCGTGCCAGTAAGCTCTCATCCTGGGGGTCAAAGGGAGAGAGATTGATCAGAGACGGTTCGAAGTCCGTCGTCGGGCCAATGTACTGGCTGTAGCGATCATGCTGCAAACCAAGTGTCCGCTTGAGCAGAGTTGGGCCCCCGAAGTTGGCCATGTCTTCAATCAGGGAGTTGCTGGCAGTTGTGCTGGAGAGACTGGACTGGTGTTGACGTTGTCTTCTGTTATCAGACCGCCCAGGTGACCTGTGGACCAATCGCATGTCAGCCATTGGCGTCTCGTTTTTTTATTGCCCTCCACGTCTCATCGGGCGATCATGCCACGCAAAGACCGATAAAAGAAAGGTTGGGGGTCAGTCGGGCTGGAACGGCCGGGTAGACTCACCCTCTCCAAAAGTTGCCGTCGTCCGCCAGATCACGCGCCAACTTTCGTTTCCGAGGTTGGGGGCTTCGATCCAAGGAGCACTCAAGCCCGTTGGCTTGGCATGAGACGCAGGCACTTGTCTCTTCGTCTTCGGTCATAACGCACTTGATCCTCCGCTGGGCGCAGAGGTCACATAAAGAGGTCCCGCTGGAAGGAGTGTCTGAATCCGCCGACTCATGTCCATTCAAGCTACTTGTGAGGGTCTCGTAGGTATTGGTTATGCTATTCTGCCGGCGGGGAGTGAGACTAGAAGGTTTGGGAGCAATGGCAATGGGAGCCGTCCTGGGGACGGCAGTCGAGCTAGACATGATGGCAATAATAAAGGGACCTGTGGCAATCCAGGCTCGGTTTCGCTACTTCCGCTGTAGGAAGAGCAAGGCTGGCTATCGTGACCTGTTCCTTGAGATATGGGAGGATGCGGGCCGGCGCCTGGTGGGTAAAACCCCACGGAGGGAGGGTGATGTAATGGCCAATACACCGTCAGGTAGGATAGATGACCCGGCTGGGTATAGGAACAGGATCCACTGCGCACGAGATAGCAGCAGGTGCAGAGGTGCACCCCCAACCTGTCAAATCCCGGAGACCTGAGAGGCTGGTGATAAGGCAGGCGCGGAGATAAGAGTTTTGGTGAGCGAGGACTGACAGGGGGCGGCTGGTTCAGCCGGCGACTTCGGCTTGGCTTTGTCAGTGAAGAAGCGTTGCCTTATCGTACCGATGTCAATGCCCAGGGGGGGGGGGAAGTAGTCAAGAGCGGCGTGAGGCAGGCTGGAATGGGTGTAGGTGTAGGTAGGCGAGCGGGAGCGCTGATAGAGCAGTTCAGATGGATGTGAGACAAACGGTTGGCTTGAGAGGGCTTGCATGCGCGGGCAGGCGAAGAAGACGTGGATCAATCTGGGTTGTATGGGCCAGTATTGGGGCGGATGGCCGATCAGAAAAGAGTAGACGGTACAAAAAAAGTGCACTGTACGGTCTATGTTATGTACGTGTGTGTAGGTACTGATAGAGTCAGGACCAAACTCTCGTCTGAGTGAAGCTAGGTTATAATCGAGACAAGGATGAGATAAGCTAGGCTTATCAACGTCATTTGCGGCGCCTTTACTCGGTCTATAATCACTAGAATCGCGGGGGTCCGTGGTCGCCTATACGGGGGGGAATAAGGATGATAAAGAAAGGAAAAGCGATGTTGACGGGCAAGAATGGACGAAGAGGCGTCGGGAAGACCAAAAAGACAGGGTGTAAGTGGTCAGGTATGGAAGTAAGAAATGGGAATCCGATGACTAAACGGCGGTAGTTGGCTGGAGATAGTCTCGAGAGGAAACTGACCGCCGGGACGGAGTCTAGAAACGCTTGAGGGTGGATTATTCTTGGGTAAGTAATAAGAGTTAAAAAATAAAGTAAGTTAAAGTAAGCAAGTACTTCAGTATGTAAGTACTTCTTAATCTCCAGGCCGAAGCTGGAGTCGGCGGTTCTGCGACGGGATTATTGACCCGAGGGAAAGCTGATCTTCCAAGAGACGACGTTACGAGGTCCACCGAGCAAGTCCCTAGGCTCTAGGCATCGGTTCAGCGCTTCAATCAGGTCTCTGAGCTGGATATGTATGGAACCAATGCAGGTAGGGTATTGCGGTGCAGGCGGCAAAGTGTCCGGTTGACAAATGCATACGTACCTTGATGAGTACAGTATCGCGTGTAAGAAGAACAAGAAGAAGGCGAGGGAGAAGATTCCGTCCAAGGTCAGTAACACGGAGCGGTCAGAACCGTGAACCGTGAACCGTGAGGGCTGCTGGACTGGAGGATTGGATTGGATTGGATTGGAATTGGTTGAATCGATCTATCACAGCATGTGGGAGGGAGGTACCATACCAACCAACCTTGGCTACTGGGAAAAGTCACGCAAGCAGCAAACATTGGGACATTTGACACTGGAACTTGAAGCGAGGTACTGCAGCCAGTGTCAGTTTTCGGCTGTGAATTCGACGGCACTTGATAGTACCAGTAGGTAGGTAGGTACGGAGTACCGTACGTAGCAAGCAGTACAGTACTGACATCCATTGCTAGCATGGGCCTTTGACTGGCGGGCAAATGCATTGATGGAATCCAACCTTGAATGCAAAGGACAGGGACCCAACATGGTGAAAGTCTTATCACATAACGTCAGGGACCAGGTAACGAGCCGATACGGGCGGCCACGGTGGACGAATAGAACGGTGGCATATGATAAGGCCCATTAGCCTTATCTACAGATCTATCAAATATCCTATATTATTATGGCAAATAAGTGATGGTAAAAGTTACGGATGAGTTTACCATGCTGTGCGACCGAAAAAGAGGCTCCCGCAAGTCCCGGGTACTTTGTCGCACCGCCAGCCGCACCGCCCTGGCGCGGTACCCGGTACGGCGCCAGCAGCAAAAAGCATGTGGAGAGAAGGTTGTCCAGCGTCTTCAGGGAGCCGGGCAAAAATGCGGCCCATTACCAAATAGAAAGCGCCTGGTTGGGGCAGCATAGTATTTCTAACGTAATGGTGTCTCTGCTCCCAAGCCATGCCGAGTCATACAAGGGTTATCAGTGACGCGCACCGCACCACCGGTAAAAAAAAAAATAACGACAGATAGAGCCTGCAGCCCGGCTGGTAGGGTGGGCCTAACTGCTAACTGTCGCATAAGAGGCATAGCTGGACGGCATAACCGATATGTCATATTCTCTCTTGAAGGACGACCAATATAAGGTTGCATGTAATATGTATGACTACCTAGATTACAAAAAGGAAGAGAGCGAGGGAGGAAGAGGAGGAGGAGGAGGAAGAGGAAGAAGAAGAAGAAGAGAGGAAGAGAGGCGAAAGAAAAATATCTTATCCTTCATTTCATCCCCGATTCACGGACAAACACAACCAGAGACCGTCACATGGTCAATTTCAACAAGAAAGCCAAAGAGCGCATCGCATATGTACACAGAAACAACAACTAACTGGCTTGTGACAGTGGCTGACTCCATCACCAATCATATAATAGTCGCCCATACATTAGATGCGACCATGTGCATACATACATGTACATAGGTAGGTATGTTTATATATACGATGCCGGTGCTAGGGGAGGTTCCAGACGATAAGGGAACACGTTAGTTCCGGTACGTGCATGCATCAATTTGCATGCTCAAGTTCGAAATACAGTCGGCTAGTACGTCTATTGCAATGTGCAGGGAAAAAAAGACCACATTAGAACATTGGAATGACGGGCGGCATGCCTTCTTTCACCCCGCGCCTGGGCTTGTCCAATCTGCAACACTCCGCAGCTGAGAGGGCGCGGGGGAGGTGGGGGGCCCTTGGGGGGAGGGGGGAGGGCCGGATCCGGTTTGCCATGCGTCAATCGTCAATCACTGTCTTCGCGGTATGTGTTTGCGATCTGACATCACACGATCAATGAACCAAACCGTTGCCGTCTTGTGTGGGCAGGCCCTGTAGGGCGGTCTTGACGTTTTTGTCTTCAACAGAATCAAGTATACAGAATAAGCAAGAATGCGGACCATGTCCAAAGATAGATTCCGTGACTAATAAACCAAACAAACTGCTTGTACCTATAATACCTTTCGTCCCTTACCCTATCGCCAACTCACACACTCCCTTTTCACTCCGATTTGGACCCTCACAACTTGAATTGCTAAAGTACAGCACGCCCAGCAGTCTGGCCACGTCATACACCTATCGATATCAACTATGTGGCGGGTTTGAAACGATAAAAATAAAATCATAAAGCTTTCATTAAAACTGTATTGTACAAACGCTGCTTATAAGAGCATCGGGAAAGTCATCAGCTTCCAAGTCCGGTCCATTCTATAGTCGTCAAGCCCGCAACCAGAGTCCCGTAAGAATATGAAGAAATAGCCCATGAGTACTTGCTTCGGAAGCACTGTTGAGCCATGCCTAATGTCCTCTCCTACCAGCCATGCCTGGGTATCAAATCCAGAACGCCTTCTTGGGATGCGCTCATGCCACTTACGTCCAAGATACCACTTCGTCGTCACTCCTATACGATCATGTACCCGCTCCACACAACCACATCCATCCTATTAGGAGACTGCTTAGGGATTGCTATACCATATGTCACATGGTGGTGTGTGGGGGGCTGTTAGCCAGTGACGGCTGGAGTCACGTAAGGTGGTCGAAAAGACGGTCGAACGCATCAATCTCATCAGCCGGGTCATGTTCCTCCTAATCCTGACTCGCCGACAGATCAAGATTTTTCTCCCAGAGATTGCGTAGTAACGTAGTGATGCCCTCACTGTCGTCATCAGCATAGCTTGTACCGCTCAGCCCTTCGTGCGCAACCTCATCCTCAGCTTCGAAACTCGAGTTGGCGCCGTTGGTTTTTATCGTCCTTATAGATTGCGCTCGTCTCGGCGCATCGGGCCGTGACCGCGAGACTGACCCATTTGTGTCAACAAAACTGTGTCGAGCAGAACCCGGTCCTGCCACGCTAGAGGGTTTCCTGCTGTGCATGGAGCCGTAAGTGCCGTTTTGTTTGGGGATGTGCTGCGTCTTGTTGGCACCAGGAAGCTGCCGTAAGCGCGTGATGGATCTTGCGATGGGATTTTGATATCTTCGCACAACAAGGTATTCCATGCCGGTCCGCTCCAGCAATCGGCCGATACGTGGGTCGCGATTCTCGTAGGCACTGCTGCCCACCAAGGGACTGGCGCTTATGGCGCTAACCCCTTTCCCGGCTTGCACTGGTTCCATACTGGAGCTTGCCCGTTGGAGGTTGAGCTTTTGCTGTGTACGCGACTTCTCGGCTGGAGGGGCCCTATAGCCGGACCTTCGAGAGCGCGGTGCCAGTGCACTATCATCGTCGCCCTCGTTTTCATCGGCAGTTGCTTCTCGAGGTTCTTTCTCGAGGTTGACCATGGAACGGGGCCGCCGAGCGAGGTCGCCATGTCTCGCGGACGATGCATTGGCAGGCGAAAAGTAAGATCCAGCATCGGCGTTGACCCCAGAGCTGGGACCGCTGACGAAGCGCGAGGTGAGCTCATCAGCAGCGCTTCCCATCTTGGGAGTGCCGCCATACACTACAGAGGAGTCTCTGCTGAGGTTGGAATCTGGAGAGTTGGTTTGGGGTTGCACTAGGGCTGTTTCCGAGGACATCTTGGGCGGTGCGCCGTGAGAAGGCGTGCGTTGGAGTAGCCTAGAGGTCAAGTATTCTTTGTGCTGGAGTCTCTCCCGATCTGGAGTAGAGGGTCTCCCACGTTCCTCCTCGGATGTAGACTCGTGGTGTTGAGGAGGGGATTTTGATGTATGTTCCGGACTAGCCGGGGGCTTTGCGGAAGACTGGCCGCTGCCGACGACGGAGCCGCGACGCGAAAGGTATGGAGATGCAGAACCGCTAGCATCTACCCATTCGTTCTCTTCGTCCTGGCCGTCATTGCCGAGGTCGAAATGGACCTGGCCTTTTGGACCCTTGAGTTTGTTGACGTCTTTGCTCGAGGAGGAGCGCTTGATGGTGGTACCAGACTTTGCGCGTTTGCCGACGTCGACGTGGGAGCGGTTGCGCTTGATGCTGGTATGAGAGGCGCTCTTCTTCAGGTTGGAAGAGGCCGGAGATTCGAGTCGGGCAAGTCGGACGTCGGAGGTGGTGCGGCGATGAGAGGCGGGCAACATGGGGGGTCGCTGCGGTCGTTCGGGGGAGGGGGAGGCCTGGCGGCGGTTCTGTTGGGTCAGGGAGGAGCTGGGGTGAGTCAGCTTGGCAGCTGGAGCGATTTGGTGAAGGCTCTTGTGTAAGGCCTTTGAAGACGGCACGCGTGGATGTAACCTGCTTCCGCCGCCTACGACGTGGTGTTTCTTAGGACGTTGGTGGGTGTAGAGCTGCGAGGCAGGGTCGCTGACCTGGGAGTCACTGTCATGAGAGACATGGTGTTGCAGCCCTGGTCGCTTTGATTGGCTCCCGTGAGCCGTTTGGCCAACGGAAGCTGATGTGTCAATGTCTCGATCCTTGCCCATAGTTGCTTGCTTCTTCCAACCAAGTTCAACCAGTGATGGGACCCGGATTAGGATCAATCAATTCCCAGGGTTCCCGCAGCCAACAAAAAAATAAAATAAAAACCTCCGCCTTCAGCTTTCAGCCCGTGTTGATCGGGTACAATGGGCAATTCGGCGTGTACGACGTAGACGTAGATGTGCTGTATGGGATTTGGTATCGAATATGACGTGACGTCCTTTGGCCTTTAGGCGTGCCGGCTGCAGTTGGGGACGGAAGGTGGGAACAAAAGCTTCGCTTCGCACAGCAGGAATTTCTGTAAGCGAGACGGGCACCAACACCAGATGGCACTCGATCTCGGCAATGCGACAAGACCCGGAACGCCCTATCCCAACGAGCGCAACCGGAGAGCTGTTTGTGCTAAGCTAGGCAAAGCAAAGCAAAGCAAAGCAAAGCAATTGAAACGAGCGGGATAGTCTTGGCTACCTACTTACTCTCTTCCAACACCGGACTGGACACGAGACAATAACCTCAGATACCTTGAGATGGGATATAGCACCTTGCTAGGTATGCATGTAGGTATTTGCTGCGGGAGCAGGAAGGGTAACCTTGGGGGGAGAGAGTTGGACTGGACGCCCGAAAGAAACCATTGGATTGATGGACATCGATGCACGGTCCGGCCAATTAGAGGCACTTGTGACTTGACACATGAACCTTGCATTGGATATTGGGGCATTCGAGCATAAATACGTAATACTCTATCTGCATTTACTACATGTACTTAGTCTTGTACACAACAGCCTGCTAGCTACACCAAATTCACTCTTTCTACCTACATATCTTATTAGCATGCAAAGGAGTGAGTAAAGTCTGTGATATGATAAATACCTGTACCCAACACTTGATCGTACATATCATTGGAATTTACAGAGACATTACCCCCCCACGGAAACTAGCGGTGAAACTTCGCTACAGAATCAAAGAATGCAATACACAAGTACATACATTTCCATCATGAACGTACATATATGATGGAGTGATACTGCTACGTTAGGTAGAGCATATACATAGCATAGGCGTAAGTAGGTACGCCAACACTTGATCCCCTCCCCCCCCACCTTCAATTAGCTTATTCTCCCGAATTCCCCCATGTGGTTGAAACAAAGCAACGATCCTGACGTCTATAATTGGCATGCGTCCCCTTGATCGGGCCTGTTTCTATAACCCCTTGGGCCTTCTATAATGATGACGAACAGCCGGTAGTTTTATCCGCCTGCCGAGATCCGCAAATGGTCGCCATCGCGCCGGGCGGGCTCTGCACTTCTTTCCCATCCGGGGAATCTGGAGTTCCAAATGGCCGTTGGAAATAGATTGATTGACTGACTGATCATCTCATCTACCCACGCACCTGCATACTGCTACTACCACTACATATGTACTGGGTAGCACCAGCAGCACCAGCAGCACGTACGTGAGTAGCAACACAGTAAAACGGATATATGGAACTCGGTTGCCCCTGGCCCATTCTCCAACGCCATTCGTCGCATCAGAGTATGCTCGTCCCTCCGTACTTTCTTTAACCTACGTCGCAGTCCGGTTAATTGAAACGAACAAGTGTTCAGTGTGGCTTTATCAGTCACATTCCCCAGCTCTTTCTGAGAGCCTTATATACGTGAATACTGTTGCCGCTCTCATCTGTCTGTCTGGATTTGTAGACGCATGTGGACGTGTCTAAGTGTGAATGTGCAAATGAATAAGCCCCTTTAACATATGCGAACCATTCCTGCAACCAGTCTGCAGCACAGCATACTATCTTCACCACTATGGTCTATTACCAGTACAATTTCGCATGGCTGGCCGCCACCTGCGTGGCTCTCCTGGTGAGTCAGCCAACTCGGGCAGGCGAGCTGCAGAAGAAACAGGACGAGAGCAACAAGTCCGACGACGCCAAACCCACAGAGTCGCCAGGCACGAAACACCCACAAAGAGACTTCTACTGGGCGTATGCACTGGCCATGGGCGCAGACTGGCTTCAGGTAACTTGACCTGGCTCCTACAATTCTCTTGTCGTAGGGGAAACTAAAATAGCGAACAGGGGCCTTATCTCTACAGCCTGTACCAGGATGAACACGGGTTGTCACCTGCCCAGGTATCGAGCTTGTTTACCACAGGCTTTTTGTCAGGCGCCGTCAGCGGCTTCTTCGTGGGATCCCTGGCCGACAAGTACGGTCGCAAGATGAGCTGCCTGCTGTTCTGCGTCCTCTACGCCTTGTCCTGCTTTTTGACCATGGTGCCCGTGGTGCCCTTGCTGTTCCTCGGTCGTGCATTGGGTGGCGTCAGCACCAGTATTCTCTTTAGCAGCTTCGACAGCTGGATGGTCACCGACTTCAAGAAGCGCAAGCTCGTGGACAAGGGCTGTGATCTGTCGCGCACCTACGGCACCATGGGTACCATCAACAGCCTGGCAGCCATGGCGAGCGGCGTGGCCAGCGAGGGCCTGGTGAGATTTACCGGGACTAAGAAGTCCCCGTTCGTTGCCAGCGCGGTTCTTCTATGGTTGGCGATGCAGACACTTTGGTGCTGGGTACGTTAACCCTTGATATCATGATCTAACTCGTCTGCGTAATTCACCGCTAACTGGAGCACTAGGATGAGAACTACGGCCATATTGCTGAGGAGAAGCCGAACAACAAAAAGAAGAATGATGATGCGAAGAATGACGAGACACCACCGCAACCGCAGCCCAGTCTGTCCTCCGTCTTGAAGCGCCCAGCTGTTTTGGCGTTGGCCTTTGCGACGACCATGTTCGAAGGATCCATGTACTTGTTCGTGTTTTGCTGGGTACCTGCTCTTCAAGCTGTGCAGAAGACGGAAGGCGAGCTGCCATACGGCCTGATCTTCTCCTCGTACATGGCGTGTGTCATGGCTGCCTCACTCACATTCAACCTCGTTATGCAAAGGCGGCTATTGAAATACTCGCGTCTGCTGGTGGGCCTACTGGTCATGGCCAACTTTGTCTTCGTCAAGCTCTGCGGCCCGCGAGACGAGTCGGTCACGTTCTGGCTCTTCTGCCTCTTCGAGGCCTGCGTCGGGTTCTACTGGCCCTGCATTGGCTACCTCAAGGGCCGGATGATTGACGACGGGAACCGCGCCAAGGTGTACAGCATGATGCGGATACCGCTGAACATCTTTGTGGTGGTCTCTCTGATGATGACTCGGCAGAGCGATGGGTTCATGCGCGTGTTCTCCATCTGCTCGGTATGCCTCACAGCCGCCTTTGGGGCTGTCTGGGCCAGCACACTTACCGAAGCGGTACCCTAGTGTGCCGAAATACCTCGTTAAAGAAGGGTCAGCTAGGGTGGCTTGTGTCCCTCCAGGGGGGGGGGGGGCAACGGCAGTGGGTTAGTGATGCTTCCCGGTACGGAGTCTCTGGAAGGTGCACTGTAGGTCTGTCACCGTGTTCTCGTTATAGTGCAAGCCGTGCTGTTGTATCGTGCCGAAAGCTGATGGCGAGAGTTTTAGCTAACCTGTATACCCCCCTGTCCAAATACGACTCTGCCTGCTGGGCTGTGGTGTGTGGTGAAATGGAGTTTTGGCTAGCGTTGTCGGTTCCGTGTAATTGTCAAAGTCACGGCATATTTGTAAGAGTTGCTAAGCAAGGGCATACGGCGGCCAAGATAATGGATTGGCCTTGGTTAGATTAGTTCACTATATCCCATTTTGATGAAGACATTGCGGGGTATCAGAAACCCGGCGAAGTCCCATGACTCCCGTATCATGCCGCATATCATATCTTGGTCGGGTCAGGAACGACCTGAACACACAAGGAACCTCTCGGGCCCTCAAGATCCAATAGATCGTAGGAAACCATCGTAGTCCACTGCAACCCAACCAGGGCTATTCCGTAGAAGCCAGAACATCCGTTCAGCTCGAGGTGTCATAATCTCCGCTCTTTCCGCTACGGTCTGGGGTCTGGGGTCTGGGGTTGATACCCCGCGAAAGAAAGAAAGCTTGATTCCCCATAATAGCTAGGCAAGTAAAGCAGCCGGCAAAGACTTCTCCAACTACCGCCCCGTACAGCAGGCTGGCAGGCCTTATCGTCTTACTTGGCTGGGCCCCTTGTCCTTTCCGGATCCCTACCCAAGTAGGCAATGAATCCTTGTACCATGGTCGCTGGCGAACACGTTGCCCGACTTGTGTTTCTTGCTAGGCAATCACCACCGTAGCTGAGCTGCTTTCCCACCACCCACCCTCGGCTAGATGCAACGGCAGATTTTCTCGGTGCCGTGGAGACGGTCTGTTTCGTGGAAATGCACCAGCTTGCCCAAAATGAAAGTGGTTTTATATACGGGGGGAAGGACCGAATCCCTGGAGATCCGACTCGTTTGGAACGCATGGCAAACTGCTTAGATGTAGATGGAAATGAGACATCTTCGATCCGGTAGTTCCGTACCTGCATGCAATACATGATACCACCACTTCATCAAAATTGCTTTATACGACCAGCCACCCTCCACAGGTTGTTGAGTGCTCCCACCTACTCCCACTGCACTTTTGACTTTTGCCTTGTAGGCGAAGCCTTTTTCAAGACATCATGACAGTCGAAGAAGAGAAGAATTCCGCTGCTGCCGCCGAACCGGCAGCGGCCCATCTTGACCAGAGCGAGAGGAAGGGCCCTCCCCGCGACCGTGGCGGTATCCACGAGTACAAAGAAGACGAAGGGTACGAGGTCGATGTCGAGGAAGCTGCTACTGGCGGCGCTGGTGACAGAACGATCAAGCTCGACAAAGACGGCCACACGAGACTGATTCCCCAACCGAGTGATGACGCCCATGATCCCTTGAACTGGTCGTGGGGCAAGAAACACACCATCTTGTTCATCGTGGCTTTTTCGGCTTTACTGCCAGACTATGGATCTGCGACGGGTTAGTTCGCCTATCAAGGAGGGCCACTTCAGGTCCCATGTCTCACCGGCTTCTCTTGCTAATCATGGTACTTTTCAGGTGCCGTCACCCTGCTGCCTCAAGCCAAGTATGTCTCTTGGAAATACCATCCGCTATTGTCACACTGGCACTAATTCGAGAGTAGGGAGTGGAACATGACCGAGGATGAGGTCAATCACTCACAAGTTGGCAACGTCTTCAGTGAGCTTCAGCAACATTACCCTATCCATGCTCGTAACTCTGCTGACCATGTAAACCCCTGATAGTGCTTGGAGCCGGCGGCATCTTCAGTAAGTTGACCAAGCATAAGAGATATGCAGGCATAGAGAAGGCATCTAACGATCATTACCAGCCGTGGTGTTCAGCGCATATTTTGGTCGCCTTCCGGTTATGTTCTACTTCTTAGTTGTTTCCTTAGCCACAGCGATCTGGTGCGCGGCCGCGACGACCTTTGATTCCTTCATGGCAGCGCGCATCTTGAACGGCTTCTTCTCGACGGTCTCGCAGGGAGGCGGTTTGATGTTCATCCAGGATATGTTCTTTTTCCACGAGAGGGCAAGGAAGATCAACGTTTGGGCGTACGTCTTATTCGAGATACCCAGAAAATTCTTCGGGCTTACTGACCATTCGTTTCTCTTAGATCCTTCTTTGTCATCAGCCCCTATCTCGGCCCTCTCCTCGCGGCGTTCATGGCGGCAGCAAAGCCGTGGCCGGTCCCATTCTGGGTCTACGTGGCGGAAAATGGGCTCGCCTTGATCCTCACCGTCTTATTCGTAGAGGAGACATTCTACGACAGACGCATACCCGCAGTAGAGCAGCCCCCACGGGGGACTCGAGTCGGTCGTATACTGGGCATTGCGCAGTACAAGACGAGACACCTTCGGAACAGCTTCGCCGAAGCCTGCATGCGAACTGTTAAGGTTGTGATAAAGCCAACTGTCGCCATCTCCTGCATTTACTACCTCTTGGTAAGTCAGCCACCGAGATCCTCCCAATCCCATTCACATCCGCTCAACTAATCCGGCACCTCTCCTGCCTCTCAGACGTTTGCATGGGTGGTGGGCATCAATACCACTCTTTCCATTTTCCTTGGCCCTGTCTACGGCTTTGGTTTGAAGCAGATCGGGTTCTTCTACTTTACCCCTGTCACCGCCGTCATCTTGGGCGAGCTCGCCGGTCATTTCTTGCACGACATTCTCGCCAAGCGATACATCCGGACACACCACGGTCACTTTGAGCCCGAGGTGCGCCTACGAGCCATCTTTGTGTCGTTGCCGTTCATGTTGGTCGGCTTGATAATGCTCGGGCAGTCCCTGGAGAACCAGTGGCACTACATGGCCGCCTCCATCTCGTGGGGGCTCTATGTCTTCGGCATCATGATCACTACCGTGGCCATATCTTCGTACAATCTCGACAGCTACCCCGAGGCATCGGGGGAGGTCTCTGCCTGGGTCAACATATCCCGAACTATGGGAGGCTTCATTATCAGCTACTTCCAGGTAAGATGGGCCAACGCTCGCGGTACCAAGGAGAGTTTCGGAGTGCAAGCTGCCATATGCGGAGGTGCTTTCCTCCTGATCCTGCTATTAATGTGGAAGGGGAGAAGCATGAGAATCTGGGCCGGTCCACTGAACTTCGTCACTGCTTAAGAATGGCATGGGCCGTGAGATACTCGATGCAACTACTTGTTAGCGGTTGGGTTATGTATCATACTTATGCTTTGTGCTTCTATTCTGCGCGTATGAAAATGATAGTTCGTTGCATATTCCGATTATCATCGCTACTGGGAAATGTAGGCACATGTTTAGTGTCGCCATAATGCAGTTCACAACTCTTGAACGCCTTTGGGTATCATTTTATACTATCTCGTTCATGATTCCTTCCGCCTTAAAGCTAGAATATCAGCCAGCTTGAGGTTCCCCTTTGCGCCCCAGCCGGCCGGTCCGCTATCAACGTCGGGCCGCGCTGCCATGTACCAACCCCAGGCGCGACGATCAAGTTCATCTGTGCTCAAGTGACTGGCCCAACTATCGTACAACAGCCTGATAGCCCCCAATAGCCGGCTGAGGTTCTCCTCTTTCTCCTCCTCGAGTGCTTTTGCCGTTTTCTTTTTGGGGGTATATTTTTCCTGGCCTCCTTCGGTAAGTTCCACGCGTTGAGCGAAGCTCTTCAAGAGGTAAGCCCTGGCGGATTCGGGGCGGTGGACCGGCATGCCTATCACGCCCGCTGAATACGACCGCGCCGAAGATGTTGCTGTAGTCGTCTTGCTTCTCATGGCTTCGAGATCAAGGCCCCAGACGGCCTCGCCGCCTATGCTGGCTTGTTCCCCAGTAGCCCTCAACCTCTCTGCGAGTGCCTCCTTGAGACATTGACGTATGATGCGCCACCGATCAGGTCCCAACATGGTTCCACCGTACCACCGCGTCATAACGACCAGAGTGTCGATAGTGTTAGTCTCGCGCAAGATCTTGAGCATGAAGTCGCCAGATCCCCCTTCCCCATCATCAAAGGACTCCTCTCTGATGACATGAGAGCCAAACATGTCTGGTTTCTTAACTCGGTATGCCCAGGCATTGTGGTCAGCTCCCTTCAGATTTGGGATTGCCGTAAATAGAGCTTGCAGGGTATCTTGTCTGTGGGATAATTTTGCGAGCTTGGTGGCTCGAACGATAAACGTAGAATCCTTTGATGTGACTGGAGAACTGGCGGACCAGGTTTGTGAAATCGGGTCGGCTGTAGCATCTTCAGCGATGTTCTGTGATTCCCCAGCTACAGCCGTGGCAGTTGATGTAGTACTTGGAGGGTCGTCTGTCTTCAACTCATCCTTAACCTCTTCGTCCCTTTTCCATTCATACCCACCTCGCTTCAACACTGTGATTTCCCGACCCATAATGCGTACCCGCGGCTGCCCGCGCCCCCAGCCCTCTTCATCGGCGCTGGGGCCCTTTTCGATACCAATGGAGACGGCCTTTCCCCGGGAGTTTGCACTGACGACAGCCTGAGCCAGGCTCAGGCGACTTGACGGCGGCTGTTCGGGCATGGTATAACGTAGCAATTCGGCGGCGAAGGCCAATACCAAGGGAGCGCGATTCGTCAACAGGGTCGTTGCCCCTATAATGTCCTCATCTGTCTCAACAGGCAGGGCCAGCGAGGCTTCAAATTCGGCGGGTGACACAGGCGTGGGACCATTTAGATATGCCGTGTCGGAGGCGGTTTTAGTGCGCTTATTGGCGCCGCCGGTGGTTTGAGCCAGCAAATCGGCCCCAGCACGCTTGCTTCCGGCCGAAACATTTGGATTCTTTAGACGGGCTTTGCAGGCATTGTGCAGTTGTCGGGCGGCTTTGGGGTCGGGGATGGCAGATTCTATGGTGGGGAGCGTTGCTTCGGCAATGTCTTTGATGCTGTAGCACGGGAACTGTGTAAGCTCCAGTATGAAACGCGACTACGACGATTTTTCAGCCGATAGCCAAAGGGGCATACGTACCTGCGGAGATTCTGAGCCTGTAAGGCTTTGACTCGCATCATGGCGTCTTTAATAGGCACCTTGGCTACTGTCATGAGCCGAAGTAGCTCCTGCAGGTCCTGCTGCGACGCCATTACGAATTACGAATGGCTCAGCACGGTGCAAGTAGTGGAAGGAAATGGGGGACTCTATATTGGAGTTGGAGTTGGGAGGTCGGCGCTCCAGGATGGTGATGGATGGTGCTACATTCGGTAGATTGGATTGGAGAACGCGATAGGCAGTTGGAGTCGCGTCTTGTTCAATTCTGGGGTGTGCGTCATCAGAAGTGCTGGCAGCCGGAGGTTAACGTTGACCAGGTATGTAAGGTTACCTGCGTTCTAGAAGACGGATCAAGCTTCTTTCCCCCACACGACTTGGGTATAACAAGAAGTAAGTACCTAACCTAGCGGAAATAGAAATGGAGCATCAAGCTTGAGCTCACTTGAGCTCACTTGAGCTCAATTGAGGGTACCTGCCTGCCTACCGCCTATCAAACCATCACCGACATATAAAGTACTTGGTGTAGCCTGATCAGGCAGTCTGGATTGTTATCAGGAGCTGCGCATCTCCAGCAGTTGCAGTTGCAGTTGCAGGGCGTCGGGTATGTATGTACAGTACCTAAGGTTACCGGTTAGCAACCAGAAACTGGGAACGGGGCCTTGATTGATCAATTGAATTGACTTCCACCAATTCAAGACCCCACTCACCCGAAAATCTGCCATGGACTGAAGCGGACGGAACATGGAACGCAACCATCCCCGGGCCAATCCACCAGAGGCTCCAACAGCGAGGAGCTGCCCAACAAGAGAAACATACCTACGGATAGCGTCAAAGCGGCTGCCACTTTTGCTCATTGAAACCTCGAGCCCCCGCGTAGTCTTGGAGGGAGGAAAAGTGTAACACTCACGCTCTCCTGCGTCACCCCTCAGCTTGCATCAGCACCATCATCTGCCCATATGGGACGAGTCACGACGGGCACAAAACCTCGCGGGGACGGACTCTGATCCATTCAGAATCATACATGCCAGTCAAGCGATCGACCCTTTGCCCTTTGCATCGGCCTTTGATCGCCAATTGACGACTGACAGCTACACAAGGGCTCGGGCCCCCTGTTTCCTGCTGATTGTTTCTACGCCGCTTGCTTGAGCACTTGCATGGGATAGGGGTGCGCGGAAACAAGTTTGACGAGGACATTCACCATGGCATCAGTCTATGCGTATCGCGCGTTTATGTGCAGCGCCTTGAGTCGGCCAACCAGCACACCATGCCTGGTGGCCCGATTATCGAAGGGTGGCAGCACATCATCGCCAGTATCTCTGCAGCAACGCCCATGGAGGCGGGGAGCCTCTTCCTCGTCGTCAGGGAAGAAGAGCAGCAGCCGTAAGCCGCTCCCCTATCGCGCAGAGAGCTCCACGCAACCCTCCTCCTCGTCATCACAGGCCACCGCGGCTTCGTCGGAGAGCATCCTTCCGAAGACGCCGAGCTCGGCGACGCCCGAGCCCGTGAGCCAGCTCTTCCGGACACGCTGGCTGGGTCTGTTCGGCGCCGGCGCCGCCGCGCTCTGCCTGGGCACATTCACCGCTTCCTTCTTGATCGCCAACCGGGGCGAGGCGCCCAGCTACGTCACGGGCTGCGAGCCGGTGGTCCCGACAGGCCGACCGGCCATTGAGTCGCCCGTCGACTTCGACCGTCACCTCGACAAGTCCGAGTGGCGCTTCGGCATCACTAAACTGCGACGGCGGCTCGCAGCTGAGGCCACGGGCCACGTCCTCGAGGTTGCCATGGGCACGGGCCGCAACATGGAGTTCTACGACTGGGACGCCGTAACGGCCGAATACGTGGCCGCGGGCGAGCGCAACCGCGCCAAGCTCGCCAAGCGCAACCGCGCCAAGCTCGCCAAGCGCGGATGGGGTACCAAAGGTAACATCGCGGACCTGCTGGAGATGGAAACCTTTACCGGCGTCGACATCAGCCCGGCCATGCTGGACATTGGCCTGCGCCGCCTACGCCAGGTCGTCCCTCATGGTGCCCTAGAGGACGCATTGCCAAAGCAGCCGAGCTTCGACCAGCTGGCCGCCCAGTCACCAGGGGCAAGCGGCGGCGTCCAGCTCCTGCGTGGCAAGGTGCGCGTTCTGCAGGGCGATGCGCAATCCCCTCTCCCGGCGGCGCCCAAGGGCGTCGACAAATACGACACGGTGATCCAGACCTTCGGGCTCTGCAGCGTGCGCGACCCGACGCGGCTGATCCACAACATGGCCGCCGTGGTGAAACCCGAGACGGGCCGCATCATCCTGCTCGAGCACGGCCGCAGCTGGTGGGAGCTCATTAACGGCCTGCTCGACCGCAGCGCCAAGGGCCACTTCGAGCGATTCGGCTGCTGGTGGAACCGCGATATCGAGCACGTCGTCGAGGTGGCCCAGAGCCAGATCCCTGGCCTTGAGGTGGTCGAGTTTCAGCGCCCCGGCTGGACAACTCTCGGAACCCATGTCTGGGTTGAGCTGCGGGTACGAAGCGTGAAGCCCACAGAAGGACAGGCCACAGGGGGCAATGAATCAAGTGGTGGTTGGCTTGGCTCCCTGGGTTCCTCTTGGTTAAGTGTCTCAGCCCCCAAGAATGGCGAAAAGAAGGAATAAGTTGATGTGTAACCAACATGTAAGAGAAAACTTCTGTAAGTCAAATAGAGACAGTAATGCGCGACAATCTTTAAGAAAATCCAGGTGTAGACTTGGGAATATCACGTGCATTTTTTGAATTCATGGAAAGTTGAAGGGGGGTTTTCTTTTCCGATATTTGAAGTTGCAGCAACTTTTCCATGCCCAAGGCAGCACAATGTGCGTTCGTTCTAAAACTCTATCGAGAGTGCGACAGCGTCTCGGTCAGGTTCTAAATGTACAAAAGTTGTCTATCATGAACAACTCGTAACTTTTTGCTTCCCGTCTTTCCGTCCCATGCCAAGTGTACAATATTCCATGCCCACGGCGTCTTCGACGTCGACCAGGGAGGGCGACACAGGTTTATCCCAACCTGATCCGCCACAAAAGCCCTGCGCCATATACTCTGCTCTAACAAGAGATATAGCAATCCCAACTGAGTGAGCAAAAAAGCCCCAGATCAACATCGAACGAATAACCAACATGCCAATTGTGAAATCAATCGAGCAAACAAATGCGCCGACAACACCAATACCCAGGAACCAATCCGTTTTTTGGTTTGCTCCGCATCGCCAACCCCAAATTGCACAGCATCGTACAGAAACCCGACACGCCTTTCATAGCCAGAGTAAATCATCGACACATTATCTTCAAAAGTCATTCAGCAAACCATCCAGCTCATCCAGCTCCACGGTTTCGGGACTCCGGTCCCAATCTAACATGGCATCCAATTTGTGCCAATTTTCAGCCTCGTCCTTTTTCGGCGGCACCATGTAACTGGGACGCATCGCCGGACTCGTCATGAAAGCCATGTGAGGCAGCAGACTCGGAGCCAGGCTGAGACCTTTCGTTTCACCACCAAAGAGCTGCTCGTGTTGCATGCCGTCGTCTAACCTCAGACTCTCGGTAGGGCCAGAAGAGAGCAGACCACCGGTCAATTTCCGCTTTTGCAGGCCGTCGGCCGTCTCGGTGAATTCCTTTTCGTCCTTCTCCAATGGGGGCTCGTCAATCTTCGGATTGCGCGACATGGAGTTCATGGGGCGATGTCTTTGCGACATGGAAACGGAGCCCATTGGTGTTCCCGGCATAGGCATGTCGTCCTCCATGTCGTCAAACTCAGGCGATGACAGATCGATCTCGGGCGAAAGACTGAGCTCTCTTCTCCGGTCGGCATCGGCGCTCTCCGCATCCTCGGAGGTCGAGGACGAGCTGGACAGAGACGGTGTGACAATCGCGCGCTGGGCCAACTGCGCGGAAGATGGGTCCGGCAACGGCTGGTGGGGGCAAACAGTAAGGTAGAAATATGTGCGTCGTGGGTGGACCGTCTCGAGCTCCTTGGCCAGAGGGCAGGGAGCACTGGCCGACCAGCAAGAGCGCTTTAGGTAGGACGAAAGACGGGAGGAAATGATGGCACACGGATTGGCAGATCTGATTAAGATAGTTGAGTTAGTTTACGATGGTTCGGCAGTTGACGGGGTTGGCGTAGCAGTGACGAGGCGCAAACTTACTGTTGAACAATCTTGACCTGGCCCATCAAAACATTGGCCAACTCTTTGACTAGATGGGGACGGTTGCGCGTCTCTTGCAACTGCACAATTACGGCCTCTACTATGTCATCGTTGATCCCCTCTAAGTCTATTGTCTTCATCTCCGCAAGGTCGTCGGCCTCCTCGATTGACGTGTACAGAGCGGGCGAGGGGGGCGGTGTTGCGCGCGCAGCTTTCGTGGCCGATGCCTTTGAGGAGAGAGCGGGCGCAGCAGGTGTTGACGCATCGGAGCCATGTGACCTCTTCACCTTCTTGCTGGGGCGCGGCTGGGTGCTGTCGTCTGAAGGAGATGGCCTGGTTAAGGACTTGGGAGACATGCTGGTGTTGCTGCTATTTGGCGACGGCTTGTTGCTATGGCGCGGGTGGGACGAAGGAATATGGATTCCCAGCGAGGGTAACGACAACGACTTTCGACGGGTATTATAGGGCATGTTGGCGACGGTTTCGAAATAAGTCACAGGATTGGGACTCTTTATTTTTATTTCAATTCCTGGTCGGGATGTTGGGGTGCAAGGGGTTGCAGCAGCGCAGTGCAGTGCAGGCAGGCAGGCAGGCAGGCAGGCAGATGGTTTGTCTGTCTTGGTTTTGTTTTGGAGGGGGATTATGCGGATGATGTACCGTTGACCAGGAACAGGAAACACGGGCGGCGCGGTCCAAACAAAGTATGAAGGGACTTGGAGGGGGATTAGGGAAATACGGGACGATGATGTGAACTGGATCTAACACAGACAACACAGCAGCGCATGCGCGATAATAGTATTGTAACGATAATAGTAATAGTGGTCGTAATAGCTGGCAAGGGTGATAATAGTACAACAGCACAAGACAGCACAGGAGAGCACAGGACAGGACCTGATATGAGCGGGAAAGGCGGTGGAGGAGAGAGAGAGATGGAGATGGAGATGCAGGTATGGTATGGTATGTGCAGTGCCAATGCAGGAAGGAATGTGGATGGGCTGGGGACTGGGGGGTGGGATGGTGTTGCTGAATCGTACAGTACCGGTAGTGGCACACAAGACAGACAGACAGAATAGACGGGTGGGTGGTGATGTGATGTGTTTGAAGGGGGAAGGGGGATAAGAGATGAATGAGATGGGATGGGATGGGTGGTGATGGCGAGAAGGCGCTCAGGCGTTTGTTTGTATGTATGTAAATGGAACAAGTCGCAGGCAGGCAAGTACGCAGGCAGAAAACGGCTTGCAGTCTTCTTCTTTTCCTTCTCTTCTTTCTTGGGTTCTTCTTGGGTTCCCGACAACGAAAGACAAAAAGACGAAAGACCCCTGGGGCGGCTACGTAAAGTAAAGTGGGCGCAAGATGCGTAGCGTGTGGATTGGATGTACTGTACACCCACTCTGCCACTCTCTCTCTCACTCTGTCCCTCGGTCCAGCCAGTGAGATGGCTGCTATATCTCGTCGATTTACTTGTTTGGGGAGGCAACTGGCAACGACAAGCAGTAGTCGTAGTGCAGGCAAAATTGGGTGGGTGTGTGTGTCAGGCTGAGCTGCCGCTTCACAATTTTCCCTTCTCTCTTCGGTCTTCTGCTGCTATGGCCCACTCACTCTCCTACCCCAAGAAATCGGCGCATCCTGGTTGGTGCACATGGAGTTATAGAATTTTTTTTTTTTTTTTTTCTCACTTTTTTTTTCCATCCTCGAATGCAAAGCAGGCATCCATCCCTGCCTAGCGATGCACTAGCTGGCATACAATTGGGCCGTCCCCAATTGCGGTATCATCACTGTGGAATGCCTAGCTTTTGGCTGCATGTCACCCCCTGGATAGCGCCGCTAAGTGTACGTACAGCATGTACGAACTTTACATGCCGGGTGGGGTCCCGGACCAAATGGCAAAGATGCGAGAAGGAAAAAAAAGCAGAGACGGAAGAAAAAAAAATCCAATGGGCCATTTGACTTGACTGACATGACAGGCTCCCCCAGAAGGACCCAGCTGACGAACACATCTCTTCCCTGCTGGACAACAAGTGATGGGTCCGATTTGTTGCCCGTTTTAGGGGTCTCGTTCTTCTCTTGGTGATCTAGCTAACATTATTTGTTTTTTCATCCATTGGCTTTCATGTACTGTACGCGATCGCCGCCATTAATACGTAATGGGTTGATGATCCGTTGGTGGCCATGACTTTGATGACGGAAGATGCTCCCTCTTGTCGGCTCACGGACTGACCTCATTGATATGAACTACGCTTGATCTCCTTATGGCAGTCAGGGCAGAGACAAGGGGACCAGAGAAGAGAGGGACGAAGCGAGAAGAGTCGAAAGAGAAACAAAGAACCAACAAAAAAGAGCGGTAAGTCAGTCAGCATGCAGGAAGCATGCGACACAGATGAATTGAACGGAAGCAGATGCATCTGGCGACAGGGCACTGGACAGGGATGAAAACCACGAATCCCAAAGTAGCATACAGGAGGTCCAAATCGGCTGGTGGTTGGGTCCATGGAGATGCATCTATGGAACGCGAAGCCCCAGCTCGCCCGGCGAATGACAGCTCGAGTTGACCCCTCCACTTGGCCAGAAGCAGAAGTAGGGCGTTGCAACTTGTCTTTCAATGCGAAACTCGATCTGCCGCGCAACATAGGGAGAGGGAGAGAGAGTACCAAAAAAAGAAGAGAGAGAAAAAAAAGATCATGGCTGGTTGGGTCCAGGTCGACCATCCGGAATCCAGAATATACCACCTTGCTCCCCTGCCTCTGTCTCGCCCATTCCAGCTGGCTTTCACGTTGGTTACTCACCTTAGGTTAATCACTCGTACTATGGACTGTGGACTACGGACTACGGACTACGGACTACAGTAGCTGTCGAAGGAACTCGCCGAATAATCGCGTGGATGCGGAGACAAAAACTTACAGGCATAATGCGGCTAGACCTTTAGAACAACACTGGTTATGGAGAACAGTGTGTTTTCTTTTCTCGAAAAAAAAGTCCCTCTCTTCCTCGGGCCATTCCCGTTATGCGAGCCTCATTCAACTGGCCCCATCAACGAGGGGAGGGAAAGAAAAAAAAGAGAAAGGAAAAAAAAAGTCTGACGAAAAAGGGGATGCTACTAACAAACAAACAAACAAACAAACAAACGATAACGGCCGCCGCTGTCGCCGAGGCAGACCCCCCTTATGCCTTTGCAACTCTCCGCAGTTATAATTGGATGGGAAAATGACTCTCAGCTTACGGTTCGTGAACTGCTTATGGGGAGCATGGCCGTGCAACAATTCCAGATCATGCAAGACCGAACGGTGAGCGGAAGGAGATGATATGACGACACAAATACCCCGACATGACAGTATTATCTGTAGATCTGTAGAAGACCGAGGGGTGAGAGGTAAAATGCATGCAATAGCTTGCCCGCATGGACAGACTTCCAAGATCATAGATGTCTCCAAGATGCTTCTAACTCGAGGCAGTAAGAGGCGACTAAAAGCTATGTATGTGTGTGCGAGCATGTACAGTACCCTGCAGTAATAGCTTGGTGATGGTATGTCTCACTTGCGAGCGAGACGAGCGGCGGAAGACTGCCGCGACGATGCCTAGCTTTCGGTACAGGTGCTAGGTTAGCTAACCTATGTAGCAACAGGGCCAGAAGGAACATTGAAGGTAGCAGGGTGGCCTGGTGGCCTGGTGGACTGGTGAGGTGTATGTGTGTGTGGGTGGGTGTGGGTGGAGACAGATACATGACGTTGAGATTCCGGGTCTCGGTCGCAATCCTCTTCCTGCTGCTCCGGTGCTCATGATTGGGCCTGCGGTTGCTGGGGCTGAAATACCGACAGAGTTCCCACTCGATGTCTCCGATTCGACTTATTAGGTTGCCCAGCGGCCTTCTGTATGGACAATTCGCACCGAGGTCCTCCCCCTTCGGACTTACGTAGGCTGGACAGGACGGCCAAGATGACTGGTGGGATCTGGTCTAGAGTGTAAACAGGCATGCGTCTGGGGGGGGGGAAAAAAGAAAAAAAAGGGGGGGCTTGGCAGCACAGAAAAGCGAATAGAGTCCAGTTTCCTTTCGGTTCGTCCCAGCAGCAGTATTACATGCATTATACTATACAAACTTGCGAGTTACCTGGTGGTGGTGCAACAATACATACGCACTTGATGATAGCTTTTGGCGATCCGATTCAGACACCAATAAGTCAGATTCATTAGACGATTGACTGCCGCCCAATCGGAACGCGGGGTCAAAGTGCAAGTACCCCAAACCTGTCTCTGCTTTTGCCTCGGAGAACATATACAAACATGTTTGGCCTAGAATAGAAGTAAATTACATGCATATATAACCATATATCCCGTTGGTTAGGAAATGTCACGGTCGTTCAAAAGGGCCCCGATCCTATGACCTATGAATATGGACATTTCTCACAGCTCAAATCCAAGATTCATAGGTTCGACTACCTCGTGCGCCGTACTATTCAGCAGCAATTATTGTGCAACATATGAGTTGCTCTACGCAGCCTCGGTGTCGGTAGATATGTATTAGTGAGGTTGGCAGGGTGGTCGATTCTCTGCCAAAGGATCACGGCGCGCCCAGCTCTCAAGTTACACAGCGCCACGCTACCAAAGGGGGGGACAAGAAGAGAAAAGGGCTCACGAGGAGCTGATTGCCATGTGGCAAGGCGCTGTTTTTTAAGCTCCATTGGTCTGCTCAGCCCTTCAAGCCCTAGCAACCGGTCTCGTCCTCTAAATGGGCCCCCCGTGGCCCGATGTCTGTTCGCTCCGACGCCGTCGCTGACTTCGTCACTGGCCTGTGCGTGACGTCTTTCACCAATGGGGACGTGAACGCTTGCCGTTGACACGTCTTACCAAAGTTGCCTATGGCGTTTCCTCGGTTTGCTATGCTTGAATGTGTCAAGGTTAATGGGGGGCCGCTTGAACATGGCCAAAGAGTGAGGTCGATCAATGAGGGCATGGGAACCTGACACGAGGTCTGGCAGGTCGACTTTTCTATCTGGATCCATTCACTATGAGCGGCATACATGCATGGATACGTAGACGGTAAGCGTCTTGGTGAGTACGTGTCACTTTACTTTGGGGTGCAATGGCAGAGCTACATTGGACTCCCGATGGTCTAGTTCTATATCTAACTGGATGTGATCTGTCTATAGATCGAGGCTATCAACTAACTGGCTAGGGCAGCCTCATTGGGTGCGTCGGGTGCGCACCGGGGCTCTGAGACAATCGCTTTATGCAGCATGTGAGCCCATCGCTATATTCTTTCCGAGGCGGTCAGGAAGTGATCTCGTCAGCACCGTATGCTCGGACCTCCAGGAAGAGGTATATCATATTATATTAAGTAGTAATATCCGTCTCTTTGTCTCATCGGGACATATGCATTCCCGAGTCTTGAAGACATAATATTGCCTTACGAAATGGGTGGTCCCGCCGCTGCAAATGTTGCGTAATACAACTCAGTCTCGGCACAGATCACCATGCTGTTGCCGGTGAATTGGAAATTGGCCGACGTCGTCCCTATGTAGATCTTGCCAATGAGTTTGCCCGAAGGGTTCCAGACATGCACGCCGTCGCCGCAGCCAGCGTAGACGTTACCCCTGACATCACAGTGGACGCCTAAACCAGGAAGTTTAGTATCGAGTCCCATCCATGGTATGAGTGCTTCTACGTGGGCTAGGGCTTGGGATTGGGATTGAGGCGAGAATATCAGGGTGGAGTGAAGGGTGAAGATATGCTTCTCTACTCACCATCGGGTACTCCGGATGGTACATAAGCAAAGGTCTTCCGGTTCTCCCATGTTCCGTCCTCCTTCACGTCGAATCGATACCTTTGCTTGCATTAGTGCATCTGAGAGAACTGCAGCAGTGGAGGGGGTGCAGATTCGCTCACAGAGAAGCTGGGTCGGAGTAATTCCACCCCTGGAGACCGTGATTGGCACCAGTATCTGTGACATAGGCGTAGTTGCCTTCAGGAGAAAAGGTGAGGCCTGTAGAAGATTATGTCGTGAGCTTGGATGCCATCTTGCCGGAACAGGCCAATTATTTGCAGTCATGTTGACTAACCGTTGGGCAGCGTGAATCCATCAGCGACCACAGACAGAGCCCCGGTCGCCTCGTTCAGCCGGTAAACTTGGTTTCGGAGACCGGGGGCGGGGCGGAAGTCCTGCAGAAACCCGTACAGGGTGTCTGTGAAATAGATGTCCTTGGTGCGCGGGTGGATGGCAATGTCATTCAGCGAGCTAAACTGGCGGCCGAAGAAGTTGTTCACCAATACTGCACATGTCATGTGGTCAGTTGCAGACTATCGTGATGCGATCTAGGCAATGCTTTACCCGTTGTGTTGTATGGCTCTTGCGGGTTCATGAGATACAAAGCCGACGTGATCTTGTTCCCTTGGCCCTCGCCAGCAAAGATGACGTTTCCTTTGTAGTATGTAGCGCCTAACGAAGCCAAGCATTAGACTATCGCGTGCTTGGACGGAGGAGGGAGAAGTCACCACTCACCATTGGGGTTCACCACTTGGGGGTTCGATGCTACCGTAATGACATCAACCTTACCCACGGCATTGGTTTCGTTCTTGGCGGCCTTAGCCTGGGCTAGCGATATCTTCTGGATGATGGCCGACTTGTTTAGCCCCGTCCCAGCATCGGCGGCGCCGGCGTTCTGCACGAAAAAGACTTCGTCGGTAGGCGGGTACCAGACAACAGCCTCATGGAAGAGGGGGTCTTTGTCCGACTGCGCGAGGAGCGTCAGTGTCGGGTTGGATCCGATGACCTCGTAGAACTCATCGTCGTAGATGTGGAAGGGCTTGGCCTTGAGGGATTCCTCAGTGATGCCAGGCCATAAGAACAGCTATGAAGCTCCTGTAAGTATGTGAGCCGCCCCAGGGGAAGAGTCTGCCGGAGACGAGTGGGAGTCTCTTATGAGACCAACCACTTACAGAAGTGGCGTTCGCCTCGGAGGGCGGTAGCACCTGTTCCAGCACGTTGAAGCTCTTCTGGTCGATGAGCTGGGCCGAAGATGGGAGGGCAGGGGTGGCGGCGGCTACCCCGTGCGAAAAGGGGCCGATACCGAAGGGGATCAGGACGGCGACGAGGAGAGCAGCCACAGCCATTGCGATTCCTAGGAAAGTGGTGATACTTGTTGGCCTATAGTTGGGTGGTGGTTTCGTGTCTAGATGACGAGGCGCTACATCCGGGTCTTTATGACTCGCCCACTTCCGCTGCTTGGGCTGGCGGTGCGGGGAAGAGGACGGCATATCGCTCAGGCTATGTACTGGGTATATGGTGAAGCACAAAGGCGAGTCGCATGGGGCAAGGGGGTTTAGCTGGAGGATGATCCAGTATTCCAATGCACATGCAGAATTCTACGTGGTATCTACAGTACTACGCACCTAACAATCGTCTCTCGGGGGGCGGGGGGGGGGGGGGGGGGGGGGGGGGGGGGGNACGCGGCTGCACACACAACACCCCCCCAAAAACACCTCCCCCCACCCCCCCCCCCCCCCCCCCCCTACATAGTAGTAGCTACAGTACCACTAGTAGTACGCACTTACTAGCCTACAGTAGACTATACCCCGCAACTCTCGTCGAATTGGGGGTTGGTAGCACAGAGATGACGGCAAAGAGAGCTCGAGAGGTGTGAGTATGCGCTCTTTCCATGGTTCCCCCAAGTGTGGAGAAGCGCAGACTTTTGTATGCAAATCGGAGTGATAAGCAATAAGCAATAACATACCCTGGGTGGAATGCGGAGATAGCACTGGCACTATTCTTTATCGAGATTGAGCTTCTGGGGCAATGTGGAGGGAATTCTGGAATGGATTCTGGAGATCTGCACTGGACTCCATCACTGTCGTAGTGGCTCAATGAAACAACCAAGCAAGGCACCTAAGAAGCAGGAACGAGTCAAGTGCTTGGTGCTTTCCTTGCTTGCCTCCTGCATGCCAACATTTGCATGCTATTTACATCATCACTTCCCGTGTTTGTTTTTTCCCATTACGCTAGATACCCAAGGTTACATTATTTCCAAAGATTATGTCATTACCTACATGAATCATGAACTACCGCCCTATCCCCCTTCCACCCATCCCGCCCGGCTGGATCCCGAGCTCCGGCTCGTGCTCGCCGAACTCACCGACCCGAACCGCTGCTTGTCGCCCTTCTTTAGGAGCTTCCGTATTTCCTCCGCCACCAGCCCGGCATCCTTCGCCACGTCGAACGCCGTCCGCCCCATGTTGTCGCGCATGCGAGGGACTGCCCCGTAGTCGACGAGCAGTTGCACAATGTCGATCTTCTGTCGCTTATGCACACTCTTGGCCACCAGTTCAACCGCCACCATGAGCGGCGTACAGCGACCAGGTCCCTGAATGTTGGGCTGGGCGCCTTTCCCTAGTAGGAATCGAACCATCTTCTCGTTGCCTTTCTCGCACGCCAGGTAGAGTGCCGTCTTGCCGTAGCTATCCACCTCATCTAGCAACCCGGGCTTGGCTGCCAGCAGGAGCTCCGACACGTGCACGCCGCCCGACTGCGACTGGACTCGATGCAGAGCTGTCATATTCGAGTTGTCCCTCGCATCCAACTCGGCTCCTGCTTCGAGGAGCAGCTCCACCAAACGTTTGCTTCTGGTCGTTGCCGCTATCAGGAGAGGCGTCGAATTGGAGAGTTGATCCCGCACATTGATATTAGCTACATGCAATAACATGCTGCTCACCACCTCTAACTCTTCTTTCTCTACCGCACGATGGAGGGGTGCCATGCCCGTGCTGCTATCAATGGCATCGATAGCAAATGAGGCAGCACCAATGTCCATTTGGTTGTCTGTACACCAGTGATACACCCTCATGAGGTCATCGGCCGGAGGGGTCGTTGGCGGCGTAGTTTCTGCGCGCACCCGTTGTTGCTGTTGTTGCATCCACTGTTTGATCCCTAGAGCTTCGTCGTAGGCCTGGTCAAGATGGAGGGCCTTTATCAGCGCCTCTGCCGTACCATTGAGCTCACTGTGCGCCGGTACCATGGCTTTGCGCCCTTCGAAAGCCCGCTGAAGCATCAATCTCGCTTGTTTTGCATTGTTCCGCCTCATATAGACCTCGCCGAGTTTGTGATACAACCTGCACCGGTGATCTTCGTCTTTTCGGTCTTCGCTGCGGCTAACTTCCTCTTCTAGAAGCGCCTTCAACGTCTCCCTAGCCTCTTGATCAGTGCCAACGGTACCGCACCCCAACAATATATCAGCAAGGTCTTCCTTCATATCTCGTAACTCCCGTGTCTGTCCTTCGTCTCCGTCAAGTCGTCCGCGCAACAAGATCCCGCGTTTCTGGAACTCGGCCGCCTTGAAATAGATACCAGACTGTACGAAATGCCCGACGAGGTTTTGGTTGGCTTGAAGTTGAAGTTCCAGAATCTCGGGATCTCCTTGATAGTTGTTTCGACCCGGTTCGGGGTCAAAGTCATCCTCGTCACGTTCATGATACAGCGGGAGAGTCTCGCTACTTGTCCCAGAAGCTAGAGAAAAACGATCATCATTAAGCGAAAGGGCTGCGGCGGCTACATCATCTGCCGTCTTTTTCCAAGCGCTGATTTCACTGCCGATGCTTTCCGTGTTTTGGGGATTGGTATCAACAACGATACTGGGTGATTCTCCATTGCTATAGGTGAGCAACCGTACACGGTCGGTTAGCTCCCGAATCTGTCGTTGTATTTGCTCCTGAGATCGCTGCATCCCAGCTTGTGTGCCCAGCGACAAGGTGGTGAGGCTGAGCTGGAGGACCGTCGTCCGTTGGTTGATATTGCTGATGACTTCTTGTATGCGGGCGTCTTTGATTTTCTTCTCCAAAGTCGCGACGACCTTTTTACCCCAATGGTGGCGGGCCTGCAACTCCGGTAATTCATGATCGAGTGTCTGCAGAGATCGATAACACGACTGGGAGATTCGACTGATAGTTTTGTAGTGGTTCTGCTCCAAGGGAAGTAGTTTCGGTCTTCGTTTGAGCGTTTCGTCTATACTGAGAAGGGCGCCGCGGAGGGCCCGGATGGATTCGTCCAACTCGGATAAGGCCTAATTGGATGGTACCAGGTTCAGCGACAACGACAGCCATGTTTGACTTTCCTACCAGGAATGGGGTTATTCATTACCTCTGGAAGGTTTTGGTATTGGATGATTAGACTTCCGATTCCAGCTAGAAGCTTGCTGGCGAAGTCGGCGATGCCGACTGCCGAAGCGACTACCTCCATGTCTTGCCCGCTTGCTTCGCTGTCTCCCTTTGGCAGACTTCGGACCGAAGAGTGGAGTTGCCAAGTGGGTACAGTCCGACTGTATCGCCGGCCAGTCTGATGCTGCAACGGATGTTTATTTTGACTATATCTCGCTTGCGTTCGAGTCGTTGGTGATCCAGACTCTACTCACATGAACATATTGTGTGTTTTGGTATCTGTTAACTTCTGCCTTGACCGGCGGATGCCTACGATCAAGTCCAATGTTACGTAGTTGTGTCACCAAACAGCAGCCGGAAGTGATCTACATGTAAGTCTGGTCTGGCGTCTGGCGACCCTCTCGTACTTATCTTACACAACAGCAACTCAGGTGGGCTGGTTAGTACCATCATGTACCTTTGGGATGGTGGCCGATTGGTTGGGGGCCTGGCCAAGCCAATGCTCCCCGCGTACCACTTGTGCGGGTAGAGCTGAGCACTTCTTCGATTCTTGGGGTACATGGTGGCAAATGACACATCCCCGGTCGATCCTTGGGCGCAGACGCCTCCACAAGGCTGGAGATGGTTTCTTTTGATTGGAAGCATCCCAAGCATCCCTAGCCATCTGACACGGTTATTGGGGCCATGCTAGGTGCCCGTCAAGTTCAACGTCCTGCTCGCAAGCGAAGTTCTGTGGCTTGCAGGAATCACACGCGACAGCCCTTCGCCACGAATGCTCGATCCGGGGCGTGCCAAATTTCAAGGGACGATGGGCGAGTTTTAAGCCGTGATCCATCGTGCTGTATTGTGGATTGTAGGCTGTGTTGTCCATCCGGGGCTGCGACTAGGGTGACAATAAGCGAGGCAAGTGAGATGGGTTACAACCACTGACGACACCTATATCCTCATTGGCTGCTCCAGTATGCATGTTTGCCTAATGTGCAGCGGGTAAGTTGCCTGCGGCAGATACCTGCGTATTTGGCTGATGGCTTCTCCGTATGTGCAGCATCTCCGTACAGCCGTTTTGAGACGGTCTTTCCGTGCGATAGAAGACGAAAGGAAGCCCAGACTCGCCTCTCTGCCCGTTCCACTCGGTCGTCGTCAATCCCGGCTCGAGGGAATACTGTTGCATTTCTTGCCGATAACATCCCATCTCTGATACCTTCGGTAGGGCACAAGGAGTCGACGGATCCTGGTCAAGAGCTAGAGCCGAGGGAGCAACACAATACCAAATCCGCAACACGCAGCCAAGCCACCTAGACAAGGAAGCTAGACCGGCCACTTCAAGATGTCAGATCAGCTGCAGTGTGACTGAAGTCATCCCCCACCACTCATCTTAACTCAACCCAGCCTTGCGCTCTCGTAGTCACTACCTGATTGCCCCCGTTGGGAGACTACAGCCGTCTTGGAGGCCTTTCTGCACGACTTCCCTCCATCTCTCATACCCACGATATGTGCATTTTTTGGTCTGGGGAAGTAGGAAGACAAGCCATCCCGAGGTAACAATGCAGCGCCAATTCAGTGCTTCGCTATCGGCTGCGGCACCTGCGTCGTCGATACGACGACCAAGCCATACTACGGGAATTGAGCTGCCGGACAGGACCAGTGTCTCGACGGGTCATACCCAGTACCATGCGCAGCTCAACCGCAGAAGGCACAACAATCAAGCCGTCATTGTGAACCCTCTTTGTAAGCATACCGCTATCCGCCACATGATGTAGATGATGCTAATTCTTACAATCTAAAAGCACACTTGACGGACGAAGAGCTGGTGGCAGACGTCTACCAGTTTCAGACACACTATCTCCCATCTGTCCAACCTGATGACCTTTTACGAGCTGCGCGTGTGGCCAAGGACGTACGGACCTACGATGAGGTTGCTCGCTCCGAAGACCCTACCGCGGGCTCGGGTCTGCCGGTGACGCTCGAGCCGAAGGAGAAGGAAGCCCTCAAGGCCGAGAAGGACGTCTTGTTCTCGGAACGCGGCATGTTTATCGTCATCTTGACCGTGTCACTGGCTGCCTTCCTGCAGGGATTCGTCCAGTCGTCCATCAACGGCGCATCGTTGTATGCCCACCATTTTTTTGACTCCAGCCACACAGAGGTGGAGGGACCCAATCGTCCTAACTCTATTGCTGAGATATGGCAACTCGGCGCCGCCAATGCCTCGCCGTTCTTGTTCGCAGCCGCCGTCGGCTGCTTTGCATCCCTGCCCATCAATGATTTGTTCGGAAGACGCGGAGCCATGGCCGTAGCGGCCGTCCTGATCTTTGGCAGCTCGCTCGGCTCTGCTTGGTGTACAAGCTGGGGCCTCTTGTTCGGGGTTCGTGCAATTAACGGAATTGGTAATGAACATGACAAACCGGGAGCCCTCTCTCTCCCCCTTGGCAATCAATGACTGACAGGCAACATAGGTATGGGTATCAAGGCCGTCTCGACCCCTATTCTGGCCAGCGAGACCGCGGTGGGTTTCTGGAGAGGCTCATCCATCCTCGCTTGGCAGTTATGGTAAATAATGCATCAAAGCTTACCGACACCGACACCGACCCCGATGGCTAATATGAAAACTGCAGGGTTTCGTTTGGAATCTTCATGGGCTTCGTCTTCAATCTCATATTTAAGTCAGCTCTCACTCGCGATGATAAGAGCAAGGAGGATTTGATCCTGAGCCTTATCTTGGGCTCTCCTTGCGTACCGGCCCTCTTCCTCCTCGCTGGGTTGTGGTTCTGCCCAGAAAGCCCGAGGTACTACATGCGACGAAAGAGCTCACGCTTCAGCCCAACAAAGGCCTACGAGATGTTAAGACGAATTCGCACAACCGAGGTGGGCGTCCTTTGCGTAAAGATCTCGCCATAGAGACAGATTTGGTTAATAGCTACTGACAATGATGTTGTCGCGAAGCTACAAGCTCTACGGGATATTTACCTAATCTACAAGTCGGTTCAACTGGAGGAGTATTCACAAGAAATCGACGTGGAGAGCCAAGGAGGGCCTATGCGGAGGGGTTTATTGTCTTCGCTACGGGGTTACTTGGCCGAATATAGAGATCTGTTTATCATGAGACGGCTACGTAATGCTCTCGTTAGTAGTTCGACGGTGAATCTGGCACAGCAACTGTGCGGAAGTAAGTTTTGCCTTTCCGGCTCTAGGTTCTCTCTTGTCTATGCTAATCGTTTACACAACCAGTCAATGTCCTGGCATTCTACTCGGGTAAGTACAGAGATGGATCATGTTCAGGGGATGGCGCCCACGACATTTGATGTTTTCAGCTGACATCCAGCCAACCTCCAGGCACTCTGTTCACTGGTGCCGACACGGACCACAATCCTACAGCTATCCTCCATGCTATGCTTTATAGCTTGGGCTATGGTGAGCAGCCCCTGCCGTGCCTACCGACTGACTTTGGATCGCATTGACCCAAGCGAAAGGGGCCGTCAATTTTCTGTTTGGCCTACCGGCCATCAGGACCATAGACACGCTGGGGAGACGGAAGTGGTTAATCCTAACCTTGCCCCTGATGTGTATCACTATGCTGGGGGCTGCGCTGTCGGCCGGTCTCATAGACAACCGTGACGTCAGGATTGGCATCATGGCCTTCTTCCTCTATTGTTGGTCGAACCCCTACCACCGCTGATGTCGTACGACACACCAGATTCGGTTCTGACAACGTAATCCGCAAATATAGTGTTCTCCGCGGCTTATTCGCCAGGCCTAGGTAGTCCAAGTCACCCAGCCTTTACCAGTTATGTACATAGTTGCTGACAGCGCCAAGGACCAATCCCATTCACCCTGGCTTCCGAAAGGTACGACTGCCTCCCACCGTCTTCGGACAACCGATATTTGCAAAGCTAAGCTAAGCTAACTGACTGTATACAGTTTCCCCCTCTCTCACCGAGAAGCGGTCCGTCTCATATCTATATCTAAACATCCATAGCTTAAGACTGACAAGCAACGCAGGGCTGCGCGTCCGCTATTGCCGTCAACCTCCTTTTTGCCGGATTTCTCACGTTGTTCTTTCCTAGGTAAGAAGACTGACTCTTGAGCCCGTGAACAAGCCGAGGGGCCTCCAAAAGGGGTGATGCTGACTAATATGCTATGCTTCCAGTATCACACACAGTCTCGGGAACGGAGGCGCTCTTGGACTCTTCGCCGGACTCAATTTCCTCGCCTTCTGTCTGGTTTTTCTGCTGGTCGAAGAAACCAAGAGGAGATCCTTGGAGGATCTCGACCTCGTCTTTGCTGTTCGCAAAACTACCTTTGTTAAGCACCAATTGACGAGGTATCTTCCTTGGTGGTTCAGATACTACATCCGACGCAATAAGACTGTCGAGCAGCCATCGCTCTATCTTGATCTGATATGGGGACCGAGGGAGTCGCTAAATGGACCGCACGCAGACTTGTTTGATGCCAACCACGACACACCGGGTAATGTCGAGATTGGAGGGCAGTCTATCGTGCCTGAGGAAGGGCGTAACTCAACAGACACAGATCACAAGTAGGGAAAGATGCCAATAAGCTTGTAGAGCAAAGCAGTGGTTTGCAAGTTTCTATATATTAATACAATAATAGGGCCTCTCGTAAGGATCTACATGCCCAAGTAGCCTTCCGATGCCTCATACAGAACAGTTCATTTAAACGCCTTCGACGCCGCTCAAATGCTTTTCGTTCCGTCCAAAAAAAGAAAAAAAAAAGACAAATATCGAGACTCCACCATCTAGAGCGGTCGTGGCATCGTCACTCCTGGCAAAACTTCCTTCTTCGCTGTAGCAGCCATCCTGGAAACGGCCGAGCCATGCATGCCATTATCCCATGCATCCCTTGTCATCCTCGGCCTCCGGAACGCTGCAGAAATACTAATCATGTAGGGAAGGTGAACAAGGCCCCTATGCCTAAAATGCCTCCCAGCAAAAACAAATGTAGACCCTCGAGATAGGTGGCCTAGTTCATACCCAAGCGTATACTCAACGTCACTGCTTTAGTCAGGTGGCTATGACGCATCTTAAGCAGCTCTGACGATGGCGACAAATTGCTCTTGAATCTAGGCAACATCAGTGAGAGTCCGGTAAATGAGTTGGAACTTATCGCGCACCTCACGATCGCTCTTGATGAATGGCTGATCGAAGAAGAGATATTTGTCGCTCTTGGTGAGCTCCACCGTCATGAAGACCAGGCCCCACGGCTGCGGCCAGTAACCCGAGAAACGCTCCAGGATAATGCGTACGAGCTGCTGCCGAATATCCGCCTCCTCAGGGTCGTTCACGTCTTGTCCCCAGAGCTCCAGCAGGGCCGATGTGAAGTAGCTGGTGAAGGGGTTGGGGAAACGCAGCTCATCCACAATGCTTGACAGGACGAAGTATCGCGCTTCGGCACTAACTTCATGTGCAAGCAGAGACAGCGTCGCCATGTCTGCGCCGCTGCTGACGAATATGTCTCCGCCCTGCTGGGCTCTCTTGACGGCGAAGGTGCCAATGTATAAGACCACGGCGTTCACCAATGCTATGTCGGTATTGACTGGGACATTGCCGAATACGCTACTGCCCCTCTCATTCTTGTTGATGGCGTGGGTCAAATGCGCAATGGCATCCTCCGAAGGCCCATTCTGGACGAGTTGCTCTACCAGTTCCAGTAAGCCGTTCTCTTGGAGATATGACGCAGCGACATCATAATCGTTAATGAGTGCCGAGACATCCTGCGCGTCTCCGGGCTCTTGGCGAGGAGAGGCGAACAGAATGATGTTACGCAGCTGAGTGGCGTGGGGTGGTATGCAACCGCAAAGTGCCACGTGATTAGCCGCCAGGAAATCCGGGTAGTCATGTTGAATAATAACGAGGAACTTGACGCTTGCACGCACGAAGTCCTTGACGATATCGGGCACGTCGAGCGCCTTCAGGTGGTCGCCAAGGTAGCGGATCAGCGAGGTCGTGATCTTCATGAAAGGAAGCCAACCACGCTTATCACCAATGCCCATCAGCACAGGCAAAAATCGCCGATGGAGAACCAGGTCGAGCCAGCTGTAGGCGAAGCCGGGGTATCGAGATGGATTGAGTTGGAATAAGATGTTCGCAAAGCTCAAAACAAGCTCTTGGTGGTGAACTTCTTGTCCGTCCTGCCCAACAACGGCCTCGGGCGCAGTCAGGCTAAAGATGTCGGCCGCCTGGTGGAGCATCATGGAGTGGAAACGGAAGAAGACCCTTTGGCTGAAATGCTCACCGCGGGAAACGTGATGGTGGTTGAGGACGAGAGCACTGACGGCCAAGGCTGTCTCAAAAATGGTTTTAGCCCCCGCCAGGGAATCATCGAGACTCAGGATGTTAGCTTGGGCCAGAGTGGCGATGAGCTTGACGAGAGCATCAATTGCCCCATACCCATCGACCTGGCTGGCACCATTATGCAAGATTTGTTCATACAGCGCGATCGAGGTATCAAAAGCTGTCCGTACGAACGAGACGAAATCTTCTTTGGTGACAAGGAAACCCCTGCTGCGCAACTGCTTGATGAAGGACGGGAACACCTTCTCGGACGCACTCTGATTACCACTCAGGTGGATCCATTCATCAAAGAGGTATTCGTACTGGTCTTGGCGACCGGTACTCGAGTCATCAAGAGCTGGTGGCTGAGGCAGCCCTGATCCCTGTAGTTTGGCTTTCAGCTGCCGGCCAGCTTCGAGATCGGGCTCGTCCGAGATCCATGCCCAAGCACCCTCTAGACTCCTGACATAATCCGCAAAGAGTGCGACTGGACGGTCATTGAAAATGGTCAAGTCCAGGAGCCTCTCAAAGAACTCCAGCGAGCCATCTTCCCTTTTGGAGATGGCCTTCGACAGTGCCATGTCGATCAAGTGGAGATTCAAAAGGTCAGTTCGCAAAAGGGCAGTGATGAGGGGCAGGTTGAAGTAGTTCTCAGGGAGCTGCTGGTTGAAGATGGAGTGTACCCGCTCCACCAGCGCCGCGCCAGAACCTGCGATAGATATCTTGAGCAGTAGCTCCAGGACATGGACAAGGCTCTCGAGGAACAATGTGTTCGCTTGTTCGACCCTCTCGAACAGGAGCTGGCAGATCTTTTCGGCCGCATAAAAGGCGAAATCCTCCGAGCTCTGCGAGTTTCGAATAATGAGCTGCGTCAAAGCATCAACCACGTCGAGGACTTGATGAGGCCGGGGCAAATCGAGGAAGTGCTCTTCGCGTGATTCTGTTGCAGCACGTTGCAATTCACCAAGAAATTTGGAGACCCTTTCCGCATACAGTCTTGTATCCATCTGAGTTGGATGAGCGGCGGGACGTCCGTTGGTCATAGCTTGATGGACTTGCGGGTACGGCAATTGCGCTGGAACCTGCGGTAGTGATGGGGTTTCGGCCGGAGTGGGCAGGTTGGGTACTGCGGCGAATTGCTCCTGGAGGACCTCGTTGGCAATGGTACGGGTAGCATCCGAGGCTGACGAGGCATGAGCCTGGCTGCTGCTTGGTGCGGCAGTCCGTGGCTGTCGAGCAAACTCCTCATAGATAGCCATTTGCTCAGGGTTTAGCCCGCTCATGTTAGGCGACAGCTTGTAAGGGTGCGGGATCGTCATTGCCCATCGGTTAAGTGCGGGATCCACATACGCCTCATTGGGACGAGTTCTGCGGTGGTGGCGACGGTTTTCCAATTCGGGCTCGAGCAACTCCTCGATTTCAGGCACTGCCCTCTCTTCCGCCGCCTTTTCGATGACAGCGCATGCGAGATCCAAGTTCAGGTTGACACACATGATGATGGTACCTTCGGGGAGGCCTTGAGGAACGTCACTAGAGAGCTGACGCAGATAGTTGGTAATGTTGGCTCGCAAAGGCTCCTTGGAGGTGACAAGTGCCAAGCTGCCAGCGGTCGCCTTCACCATGGTAATGGCAGACGACCGGATCCTGTTCTCGTCCGGCTCAGTCTGGAAGTCCTTATGAATCATCTGATGGGTGGATATCGCCGCAATAGTGACGGATCGGTCGACGACAGGTTGAATGATATCGTGGAGGGCACGGCTGAGAGCAGTGCGTACGATGTCATGCAGCTTCTGCGTAGTGACCACCATCTCACTGACAGGAGGAACCTGCACTTGGGCGTTGAGGTCAGGAATAGTTGGAGGAGGCATCGGATGCGGTGAAAGAACTGTTGACACGGTATTGCCGATGCCATTGAAAGACATGGTGTCCACGGTATCCAGTCCATCTGGTAGTGCTAGCTCGCCGACATCCTCCACCGGCGCCCGGTTGTGCAGTTCTTGAGATGGCTCGATGCTCTTGTGATCGAGATTAAGGTCTTTGCAGAGGACTTCGATCTCGAACTTGAGGTTCAGTTTGAGCTCGGCATTATGGTATAGCTCGATGAGGAGGTGTAAAATGTCCATCAGCCAGGGGTTGGGAGGCCGGTACACAGTAGATCGCGCACCCTGAATCAGAACTTTGCAGACAAACGGAATGACCACGATGAGTCTCTTCGTGTCATGTGCCTCGATCAGCAGTTGCTTAAAGGCAATGTTTCTATGTTTGATCGGCTGGTCCCGAGCGATGGTCAAGAGACCCAACCAGGCGCCCAGGTGTTTGAGGTGGGTGCGCTCTGTCGAATTCTGCATCGTGCCCTCGGAGTTGAGCATGCGAGCGGTACTGATGTATGTCTGTCTGAGAACTTCGGCGGAGAGACCCTTGTCCTGGAAAAGCCTCACAAAGTCCAGGTATACTTCGTGGTAATTAGGCTGCATCTTGGCACGCTCTTCCACGAGATGACTGGCAAACCACTGGTGATGCCTCTCCTCAAGCCTTTCCTGTATCTCTTTGAAAATCGTCTGGAGCTTTGCCGGGGTAAGGTTATTGAGCCCAAACTGGATCTTGTCTTGTACGTCCTCGCTCGGGTCTTCATAAGCGCCGTTGGATGCTGGAGGGTCAACTTTGACGGAGGAGAAAGGGGAAACGCTTGATCCCACTGCTGAACCATCATCAATGACACCATTGGCGATTGGCTCCCCAGACACGTCTGACGTACCATTTTGGCCGTTGGTTATCTCTTCCTCATGCTCCCGGACAACTTCGCCGGCTTTCTTCCAAGCCTCAGTGCCCTGCAGCCCAGGTATTTGCAAAAGTTGCTTGCAGAATCCGGGCCATTCCCTGAACCGGGAAAACAGTTGCATCAGAGCTTGGAGGCCGAATTTGTACATCGACTCTTCTGGCAAATGATCCTTGACTGCCTCCAAGATCATACCCAGCCCAATCTTGAGTGGCAAATCCGAGATTAGCTTGTGGGAGATGATTCCACCAAACAATACCGCAGTTGTAGCCAACGCCTCTAGAGGATAGTCCACATAATGACTGTACTCATCGAACAGTCCATGGATCATACAGGCAAATACATCCTGATCCAAGGGCTCACGCGAGTGCTTGTACCGCTTCAGAGTCTCCACAATCTCTTTGACCTGGACCTCATTGCCGTACATCGTCTTGTAATGTTCTTCCATGCGCGCGTTGGCCTGTGGCGGCAAGGCGTTGCCAGCCTGACTATTGTGCTCGATAATGTCATCGTAGCCTTCGCCGAAGTTGATTAGCCGAGGGTAGACAATGATGCAATGCCGTTGCACCGTGATGAGATTCTGCATGGGGACTTTCGGCATGAAGTCCTCGACGATTTGGAGCAAGGCCGCCACTGTCTTGACTTGCAAGGTAGTGCTGTTCCTCTGTTGCTGCGTTCCCTCTGGAGGGCGTTGGAATGCCAACTCCATGCTTCCCTTAATCATCAAGAACTGAAGCAAAGCGATTGATATTTCGGGGCCCCTATCGGCATTGTTGCGCGCCCATTGACTAAGATCTAGATAGCCTTTGGCGTGCGCCAAGGCCGCCAGATCGAAACCGAAGCCGTTCGGTAGGTTGACAAGTTCATCAAGCCAGCCGTGCTCGATTACGTGTTCGAAAATGATGCCCAAGTCCAAGGGCTTCAGAGCATGAGTATCGACCAGTCTCTGCTTGACCCAGTCTTTATCCTTCCTCCAAATGCTGTCCATCACGAAAGTGCCGTGGGGGGACCGGCTGTGCAGGAACTGCTCAAAAAGCGAGATTAACGTTTCCACAGCCATGTTCGGCCAAGGCTTAGGGACTCCGAACGCCGAGACGATGAAGATATCAAGGTTTGGTACGACAACTTCTTGGAACAAGCGCTTTGCCTCGATGCTCTGAGAGGCGTGTATCGAATGCAGGGCGACGGAGAAAATGGCTGACAGGGCCGAAACGGACACGAGTGGGTGCTTGACGGCAAAGGCGGCGCGAGTTTGCACTTCATTCGAGGAATCTTTGTAATCTTCCAGCTTGAATGTAGGTGTCAAGCCAGGGATGGTACTGGCGTCCAGTTCCCCAGGCTGCAGAGATGCGAAGGCGCAGATGAAAGAGAGTTGCGTTTCAGGATTCTCCCAGTGCATGCCCCCCCAAAGAGATTGGATGTCGAATTTGGGGGCGTTGGTGGCAGGGGATTGTGCGACGGGGAGCAAGGCGTTGTACAAACACAGGAACTGCTCTTTAGACACTCTTACGTCTCTCTGGTCGAAATATGACACGACGTCCTGCCACGAGAAAGCCGCAGGCAGAACACTCCGAAGTGCAGCCACCAAAACCGAAGGGTCGTGACGAGGCGTCAAGCTTATGGTGGTGTACGTCAGGGCGGATGAAACCTGTTCCTCACTTAACTGGATATTGGTCGGTCGATCCTGTAGATAAGCTAAGCATGTCTCCTCGTCGCGTGTGAAGTCGGCGCCTGTCCGCTGGATGTAGAGAGCCAACGCATTGGGCGGTTTCTCGCCCAGGACACGTATGAGGTCGAGGGAGGCTAGCACTTCCATTGGGGGTGCACAATCATGCCCCGTCCAGCGTGACTTGACTTTATGGCTCAGCTCGGATTTAGCGGCTGCGTTGAAGTTGGGCGGGTGGCCCTGGATATATCGGTCGACAATGTAGGCGATGAAGTCGGTACCCTGTTTATCGGAGGACAGGTTGGGGTGGACATCAGGTCGTGAGATGATATTGACAAATGTGGGGAAATTTGTCGATAGGATAGCGTCCGCTAGATTGAGAAACACGGCAGATTAGCAAACAAAGCACACTATTCAGCTGTCGGTTAGGTAAGGTAGGCAGGCACCGATAAGACTAACCTTTTGTCTTAAGATCTGACCGCGACCCAAGCTTGAAGGCTAGAGCCAATATTGTTTTTTCCAAAGCATCCAACTTGAAATGCTCCATAAACGTCGACAGATCAAAATCACGGAATATGTCTTCTGTGCCCGTCTCTATGGACTCGGCAATCTTCGGTGCGTGATCGACATCTGTTGAGATCTTGGACATGAGTTCCACCAGTAGCTGGTAATTGGCTGAGCTGGGCCGGTTCGATCCGCCCGAGAAGATGGTGGCTGCATTCTGCGTCACCAGTCTGGTGAGATGTTTGGAGAAGACCTCCATGCCGTTATCATTGATAAGCTGGTTATGAACAAGTTAGCAAAGGGACTCGGAGTTGACTGTGGCGAATGCGTCTGCGGAACAGAGTTTGGGTGCTTGATAGCACCGGCTGTTGTAGGTGGATGTCTTGACATGCGAAGTGTTGTTGTCGCATAAGCAGCACGGCAAAGTCTTGAGCGCAACTTGAACACGTCCGGAGCGAGGAAATGGAGGAGTGCGCATACCTTCTTCAGCTGATCTCTTTGTAAATCCCACTTGGCACGGTCTGTATCGTCTTTGAGGGTGGTCAGAAGAAGGAAGACCTGAGCAACGACGATTTTGGTAAGACTATTGTTTCCGGTGGTCGGGCTACTGGTGCTGGGACTGGCGCCAGCACTCAAATTGCCGCCTTGCGAAGGGTGTGGGGAATGGCCAAAGCCGCCCGTCTGTATAGGGTGATTGGGGGGAGCGGGTGTGAAGGTGCCTGATCTTGAGTGTGACTGGGACGAGGAAGGTGGAGGGACCATGAGGGTTGAGGTCGCGTGGGGGAGGGGGGGTGGAAGAACGAGAAGGGTTGAGGACGGTTGAGTAGGCGTGAAGAAAGCAATCTAATGAAATAGACGTCTCCCCGTGCCACTGCCTAAATCGTCGCCCGGAGCAGCCGCCGTCTCGTTTCCTTGATCAAGAGCTTCCTCCCAGGTTCCTGCGAGCTGGTGATCTGTACGGTAGTATGTGCGAATCAGACCAGGCGCATGCTCTCCAAAGATGGGCGATCTCGGAAGTCATGCGACTCGGGATGCAATCGCCTCGTCGCCGGCAGCCCCTTTCGTGTGGGCTGATGAGTGATGGATATGTTTTTTGTGTCTAGAGGAAGGAGTGGTGTTTCTGGGTATCGTGAGAGCGTGGGAGCGGAGGAAAATCGGGCTGGGCGCTGGAGGAGAGACGAACAACGAACAATGGTTGGATCCAAGAATTGTCAATGAACCAGAAAATGGTCGCCCGCAGCAGCTGGGCAGCGGTAGCCGTGCGTTGCTCGAAATGGTAGGTAGGCGTGGTTGGATTCGGATGGCCGATTAAGTTTTAATACAATCGATGAAAATGAAGAAGCAAGCAAGTTGTCTCTTTCAACAATGACGAGTTTTTGGATGTGGTAAGCCGCCCATAAACTGACGATGGAATAGAGGAGGAGAGTAAGGTTAGATGGTGGTGGTGGTACATCAAAGGTGGTGAGAAGAAGAGCTTGCTTTGCCTTTGCGTGTATGCATGTGCTGTGCTGTGCTGTGCAGCTAAGCTATTCTTTCACCCTCTCTTGAGAGGTCTCCAGTCTACTCTGCTCTGCACTGGTCTGATCTGGTCGAGTTGAGTCAAGGCGAGGCAGAGGCAGGCAAGGCAAAGGTCGTAGGTTAGAGGTAGGGTCCAGCTTAAGCTTGAGGCGTGGGGCGGGGGAGCCACTGTCAAAGAGTGCTCACCTAATGGCTAATGTTGTACTTAACCTGCCTAACTTTGCACCGGCAATACCTAGGCAGAATACCCGCCACACATTCAGTAGTACCTAAGCCCCTCACTACATACCTGTTACCCAGCCTCATGACGGACGGATTGTGGCGTAAACATTCAATGCTCTGTTCAATGTGGGAAGGTTATGTATGGCACTAAGGGCATTTCGACAGATATAATGGCAGAAACAAGACAACAACAACTCTGATTGAAGATTTGTGATACATATTAAAATGGATTATGATATTCACAAGTAATATTGGATTGATTCCCTACATGGGGTTTCAACGCTGAGTGCATAGAAGTGCTAAAAAAAACCGGCGATGAACAAGCACTCCGAAAGAATCACCCATATCCCAAGAACTAAACACTGCCAAGGAGCACTTATACCCATCACAGTCTCAAAACGAAACAGTGCTGCTGTCTAGGGGGCTAGTCACACTCAACGTCGGTGATGCAGTTGCGCAAACACAGCCAGCAGCGCCACTGGCGACAGGAGGCGACGTGCAAGTCGGCTCGAACACCCAGGGGCTATCAGAGACCGGTGTGGCAGGGTCCTCAATCTTCCGGTGATTGCGGGCCTGCACGAGAACGGGAATGGCCTGCCCCGTGGACAAACTAAAGGGGCGATGGCCCAGTACGCTCAGGAGGCTGCGGATCTCGCCCGAGTGACTCGTGATGCTGATCCAGGTATTGCCGTCTTTGCTAAAGATATCGTCCAGGGCCGCCTTGCTTCGGGCATTCTGCGCGGCGCCTGTCTCGGCGAAGGTACCGTTCCACAGCTCGTCGTGCTCGGTGAAGCTCTCCTCGAACCGATAGCTGGGAAACATGCTCTGAATATACGTTTTATTCGAGCGCCGATCGCAGGTGTGGATCGAGATGCCTTCGCGCAGGAACTCCTTAACCACGGGCGTGAAAGGACGATCTGCAGGTAGGGCCAGGCTGGCAAACGTGAGGTTGGCCGTGGTAGTACATCGGGACAGAGGGCTAGAGTAGTAGGACTCCGGGGCCGGCATCCCCTCATTGACCAACTGGGTGCGCCAGAACCTATTTGCCTTGGTGGTCTGGTCGATACCTGACTGTGTCAGCAAGGCATCAGCCCAGATGCTTGTGCCATTCCCATCGAGCTCGCTCCAGTAGCAGTTCCATGCTGGCGTGCCATAATAACTCTCGGCGGCGTTGTGGAAGCCTTCGCCGTGTCTCATCATATACAAGAGTTTGTACTGTGTATCTTTGCTGGCATCGCGGTTCAGAGCCTCCACATAGTGCTCGAACCGCTGCCACTGGGTCTTTCTACCTTCCGGGTCAAACGAACTATCTGTGGAGTATTGGCGATTGATGAGACCATAGTTGGTGGTTATCTACACGCAGCCGGTTAGATTTGACATACGGTCATCCATGGTGACTATATAACCAGCTTACGTAGTCAAACCCATTCGGGTTCGTAGATGCCTCGTCTTGCACGAAGAATCCGCCCACGGTTGTGTAGTTAATGAAAGACGTGCCGCCAGTGCATGTCATTCGACTTGTCCCCTCCCATTTACCACTCTTTCCCATGCCCAAGACAAAGCAACTCTGAGTGAGTGCCAAAAGCAGAGAACGCGTTGTGAGGAGCATCATGACACAAGTGAAAGACGGACTAGAACCTGGAACACAGTTTCAGTAGTGGAAGGTGATGATAAGGCTCGGACCAATGTTCAAGAGAAATATTTTATGATGTAGAGGGCATGAACCTCATTATAACTTCGCAGATTCAGCTTGCTAAACTAGCCGTATATCGACCCAATACATTTGTTTACGCGAACCTGCAGGGATGGATGAGGATGCTGGAGATCCGCTCATCGACCTACTGGCGGGTTTCTGCACCCAAGGCGGACAAGGGCCGATGATACATCGCTCTTATTGTAGATACAGCCTGCCTATCAACCTAAGATCTCTTGATGCTTGAGATAAAATTTGAGAATAACATGAGTGGGGTTTTGCTCACTCAAGTGATAACGGGCACTCTCAGTACACTAACCAAACTATCGTTCACTGATGGCCAATCAATCTAGAACGTGGCATTGTTGTATATGTGCAAGAACAACAGGGAAGGCAACTTTCAGCTAGATAATGGCAAAGGCACTGCTTCATAGAACGATTGAAATAATTACATACTAGCCTATAGAATACTGGGGTGGATGGCTAGATATTCATTTACGGAAAGGATTATTGAAAAAGGTGCGCTTTCACCATTAAGGGGGTGAAACAGACACGTGCATACACATTAAGCGCAAGAGAGGTGGATGCCAAGGGACTGGTTTCGTCCAACTGCTTTGCTTTTATATATTTTCTACTATTGAACGCTGTTTATAACCAACGTAGTACCATCTGACCGGCATGGCTTCACCTAACTCTCGAGCTGTTCCCAGGTGTCCAGCCAGGGCTGCTTCCCATGAAGAGGGCCCCCGGCCGCCGCCCAGGAGTGGTAGGACCGCTTGCGACGCCGCCTTCGACCGGTGGCGTGTCCGTCCGACCGCCCTGTTGTTTGGTGGGCGGCCTGAAGTTGTACGCGGAGCCCTTGTTGAATATGTCCTGGAGCATGGCCTCGAGGATCCCGGCGTCCAGGAACTCCTGGTATTTCCGGTACAGCTTGAGCGCAGTTTTGGCATCTTCGATCGAGTCGTGCGTCTCCAGCTGGATCTCTTCTTTGAGAAGGCACCACGCGAGGAATTGTAGACTCAGTTTCCTTTTGCGCGCCGCCGAGAAAAAGAGATCGCTTGTGTCAATGATCTGATCCTGGGGAACGTGTATATTTATAACACGGAAATCCTGCTTGAGGCCATGGCCCAAGAATTTGCAGCCAAGATTGAGCAAAATCCACATCTTCTTGTAAGCAATCTTCAGGGGTACGAGATTGTGCCGTGTTCGTGCAGGATCCAAGTCCTCGGGCACGATTCCAGAATATGCAGTCACATAGTCAATAACTGGCTCCCTGATATGGATGTAGTCATCAATGAAGGCAAGCCCTTCATCATGCCCACTACCTCGCAGAACCGAGGCCCGTGCAAGAGCGTGAACGACTGGACGTACGATCCGCGTCTCGTTGGTTTCTGATTCAATCATCACCTCCGCCTTTGAAGTTGCGACGAATTCGGTATCGATCGCAATGATAGTATCCGAATTAGGTTTCTCAGTCTCGGAATCGAGAGTTCGATACGTCTTTTCTGGTAGATTTGGCCTGCAAAAAACATGTTAATTGAAAGCACAAGACCCCCGAAGAGGAGATTTACTCACCTGAGGTCAACATAAAGCAAGGTCGTGTCCAGCTTGTCTTTCCACGTTGCATCCAGCCTGTTGTTCGCTTCCTTTCGCTGATAAGTGATCACCGAAGGCATTTTCCAGGACGTGTTGAAGGTCAGCGCTTCTTCAGGGGTTACCGGCTTGATGAGAAAATCGTTCAAAAGGTACCACTGGCTCTCGCTTGGTGCCACTGGTGTCGAATGAGCAACTGTGTAGTATGTCAGTCTCGAATGAACAACATTGTCTAGGCTCAAAATAACGAAAAATTTACCGTTTGCCAAAGCCACCAGATGGTTGCCCCTTGACGGTTGACCCGTCTCGATATTAACAGCCACGCCAGTAAGCGAGTAGACGGACATGTCATGATAGCCTCGCTGTAATTGATACCTTAGCTCCTCGCCCTCGTAGCAGAAGAATTGGCCGTTGTTGATGATGACGCCAATCTCTTCTGGAAGCCAGCCCGGTGTAGCCCATAACCTGCGGTGCTCCTCACTTGGCATGCCAGCGAGAAGCGTCAACACCGTAGGCACGCTCCTGATAAGTTTCTTGGTGCTAAGCGTCTGGTACTTATGGCACGTTTGGCACCAACCCTTACTCGTCAAGTCACGTTCGACGCTCTTCTTAAGAATCTGTGAAAATGTAACCTTGGCGCTTTTGGCCTGTCGGTGCCCGGACTTCTATACATCATTAACGCGCATGCTCGGCCAGGGGTTGGATGGAATGTGATCATTCAACCCACATTTGATGTGTACACCAACTCATGCACAAAGCCCGAGCCTGGTCTGCTCGTCTCGCTTGTGCAGTTGTTGCACCGAATGGAACTCGTAGCTGTGGTCTCCAGCAACTACGGTTCATGTCAGCCAGAGCATCATCAGAAATAAAGGGCAACTTTACCTGTCCCATCGCTACCGAACGCGTCTCCATTCGATTGTAGTCATCATAAATCTTACCTAGAAGGAAACGGGTGAAATTTTGCAGCATGGAGTTACGTGTCTGCTCCATTGCGGTATGTGGCTCTGTTGAGGTACTTGGCGAAATGAAAGAAGAGTCCTCCAAAAGCCTTAGGTTACTGGCTTCAAGGCGTTAGTAGAAGCAAACGGTTCCGGCTCATCGCAGCTATGCACACGTACCTTGAGGTTGATAACTGAATATTTTGAGAAGATTCGAAGCGTGACAAGGCGCCCCTTCGGCCTTTTGGAGCATATCGAAAAGAAAACCAAGTTCGCAAAGAAGGCATGACTCATCAAAACAACCGGTGGCAGCATGCTGTAGAGCAATATTTCGGAGGGCTGGGTTGAAGAACAGAACCTGAAGAAGGGCGTTTACGTAGCTGTTCATGATATGGTTCGTCAGGCCCGAGTATTGAGTCTTGTTGAAGAACCTTTGCTAGATTAGAAGGTGTTCGCCATCAAGCGAATGGAGTGGCAGACTTACTTGAAATCCCAGTCATCGATGCCGAATCTACTATATTGGATCTCGATGTGCCTATAAATAGGGGATACTGCGTTTTTCTGGCTCTCGAGCTGCACGGGTGCAACCAGCTGTTTCGGTCCAGGTGCGAGATCTTCAGGGGCCGGTGTACCGGCGGGGGCATGGGAATTTCCCCTGGCTTGTTCGCTGAGGAACTTTGGCTTATTAAGCAACCGTTCCTCCTTATCAAGCTTGCGAGTGTCTTCAACTTGATTCCTGCGAAGGCTCCTCGTATTTTTACCAAAAAGGCCCCATTCTCTACGCTGCAAAGACTCAAGATACCTTGGATCTTCCTTGACCGGCGGCGCTCCTACTTGGTATACTCCGTCTTTGGGCCATGCTGACAATAGTTGCTCTCTGTAGTAAGGCATGCCAATAGAGCTCAGGGGAGCTTCGTCACTCCAGGGCATGGTTGGCAGATGCTGTTCCGCACTTGCAAACTCGACTGGATTCGCTAGCTCGGCGAAGTGGAGCGAGCCCTGAGGCCCCCAAAGATGAATTTGACAGTCGGCATCGGCAAGGGCTATAGCCTCACCGGATGGGGCAATGTCTATCATGTTCATATACAAATGGTTTGCTTGTTTAACAGTGCTGGTGTTCGGATTCATCAAATCCACCACGTGCATCTGCCCGCTCTGAGATACAACAATGCTAGTGGTTGACATCCGTGGGTGCATGCGTACGTAGGCGGCGCCAGAAGGAAATGGCACAGGAGGCATTGATACCATGTGTTTCAGGTCGAATACATTGACCAAAGGATCATACATGATATAACCTTGCTGGCGGGGTGACAGACCGCATGTAACAATAAAGTCATGCTGGGCATCCATGTCGCTGATGGTCGCCGCGTGTGCCGTCCATTCCTTACTGATCCTGAAAGTCAAGGGATCAAGGATGTGCACTGCCGAGCCAGTTGTCGCGGCACAGATGTGACGGCTCCTCCTCATGATCTTGTAGTGGTGATCGGTTGGGATTTGCTTGGTGACCTCTCCCTTGTTCACATCGACGACGAACATCTTATCCTGCTCGCCCGCGACGAGGATTTCAGCCGTACCCTTAGACGTCCAAGTCATGCATCGCAGCTCTTTCATGTCCTCGTGCTTGACCGTCCAAAGCGGAGCGCCTCTCCTCTGGGCCATATGTATGCCTCGGGAACCAAGGGCAATGACGCCCTTGTCATTGAACAGCAGCTGGTGTATCTTTCCATCTTGCGAGCCGTGTGCCTTGAAGCTAGTGTATTGTGTGAGCTCCGGGCCGTAGAAGGAGGAGACGCGGCCGTATTCGTTGCCAGCCCATAGAAGTTCTTGGCTCGTATCGAAGGAGAGAGTCGACACAGGGGTGGGAATGGCCCTAAGCCCCGGGGGAGGCAGATGTATGCGGGAGATCTGAAGTTTAGAAGAATAGTCTGATTAGCACATTTCCCTCCCTGGAGCGACCATCTACACATTAGCGTATGAGACCGCGCCAGATCTCAGTTGCGATGCTCTCTTACCTCGGACCAATCTGGATCCATTGCGTATGGAATAGTTGATCATCCTTGCGCGACAGGCAATTGCTGAAAACAAGGAGAGGAATGCCCAAAGAGCTACTGGGAGTGGAAGCAAGTCAAGGCTAAGGCATGCGATCTATAATGTGTCGCGGCTAGAGCTGGAGGTGATGCTCAGCCTCGTTATGCCCAACTGGGGTAATTCAGGTAATTCATTGATTATTGGCGGGGTTTGACCGGATATGTGCATACACCGCCAATAAGGATATCCAGTATCATCTGCTCCGGCAACTCCACTATTCAATTACATTAGGTATGTAGATACATAGGCGACATATAGTCTAGCTACTTTGATTCCTAATTCCTAAACCATAGATTATTGATCTCGCAGTATTTCATAGCCTGTGGATTGTTCTACCTATTCCCAATCAAAATCACATTGATGAGATACTGTAATTGCAGGTTAATATAATAGTTAAACAGACAGCTATAGCAGGGATGCATAAACACCTAAACTTGCATTATTATAGCTCCTTCGGACAACCATATGTATACACAACGAGACAGGCATAGGACCAACACTGCTAAAATCCAATTGAAGGTTAAACCGTCTTGGATATATGCCCGTGGATTACTACATGTGCGGACACAAGTGGCAAGCTCGACACCAGAACGCTCTCCTACTTCTATAACTCTGCTTAATCCAGTTGGCCTATTCGATCACACCCGGCAGCACAAGGGAACTTGGATTTTATAGAAATATGCTTCATAAGAATGCTGTCTAAGTTTTCATTCACACATGAGCCCCCTCTCTAGGTAGAGACAGGGATGCCTGCGAATCTTGGTTACTGCATAGGATACAACCTCGTGAATCGTTCAAGGAGCACAGCCTCTGCACTAGAGCTGCCTTCCAATCCTTCTCAATCTGACCTATACCAAATCCTCATCCTTTTGTACACACCTGGCGGCATGCCTGGTCATGCCACTCACGGACCGATCAATGCATTGAATGAGAGTCAAACAATGCGGATATCAAAGCTGAAAAATCAAAATGCCATGCTGCTGTGAAGCGTGATGGGATGCGTCTAAACAACGGGGCCGGCTGCCTTGACATCGGGCGTGGCTTCAGACTCGTACTTCTTGAAGTTCTCATTGAATAGACCTCCAAGCTTCTTGACTTCTTGCTGGAAGCTGTCGGCACCGGCCGTCCAGGCAGTGGCAGGGTTGAGAAGCTCTGCGGGAACACCGGGGCAGGTCTTGGGGACCTGCAAGTTGAAGACCTCGTATGTCTCGTACTCGACGTTCGCAAGTTCGCCCGAGTGGATGGCATCCAGGATCGCACGAGTGTACTTCAGAGGGCAGCGCTTACCACCGTGGGTGTAGCCAGCGCCGACCCAGCCAGTGTTGAGCAGCCAGGCATTGGCAGAGTGCTGTTCAATCTTCTCAGCCAGCATCTTTGCGTATCGCATGGGGTGCAGTGCCAGGAAAGGCTGAGCGAAGCAAGATGAGAAGGTTGCTTGAGGTTCCGTAACGCCATCCTCAGTACCGGCCATCTTGGACGTGTACCCGGAGATGAAATGGAACATAGTCTGCGCACTGTCGAGTTTCGAGATGGGAGGCAGAACGCCGCGAGCATCGCATGTCAAGAGAATGATGTTCTTGGGGTGGCTGTTGGACAGGCAAGGAATCTTGGCGTTGCTGATGTACTCAATGGGGTAGGCACTGCAGGATAATTAGTATGTTTCCGTGACAACTCATCACTGTGGACGGTAGGCACTTACCATCGAGTGTTCTCGGTGAGGGTGGAGTCGTCATAGTCGACTTCACGGGTTTGTTGGTCAAAAACGACGTTCTCCAGCACCGAACCGTATCGGATAGCTCCGTAGATATCAGGCTCCTTCTCTGCCGACAGGCCAATACACTTGGCGTAGCATCCGCCTTCAATGTTGAAGACACCTCGGTCACTCCAGCAGTGCTCGTCGTCACCAATCAGGGCACGGTTGGGGTCGGCAGACAAAGTCGTCTTGCCCGTACCCGACAGGCCGAAGAAAAGAGTGACATCACCGTTCTTGCCCTCATTGGCAGATGAGTGCAGGGTTAATACATGGTGCTTGATAGGCATCTCGTAGAACAGGACGGTGAAGACACCCTTCTTCATCTCACCGGCGTATTCGGTACCCAGAATAACCATCTCTTTGTCGGCAAAGTTGATCGCGACGGAGGTGCCTGAGGTCATACCCTCTGTGAATCTGTTGGCGGGGAAAGTGCCGGCATTGTAGATTGTGTAGTCGGGGTGGAAGTGCTCTAGCTCTTCCTTCGAGGGGCGGATGAGCATGTTGCGCATGAAGAGCGCATGGTAGGCACGGGCGCAGATGACACGGACGCGGATCCGGTACTTCTCGTCCCAGCCAGCGAAGCCATCGATGACATAGATGCGAGTTCGGGTGTTGAGGTAATCGACGGCGCGCTCTCTGTTGATTTTCCAAACCTATATAGCCGCCGGTGTCAGTTGAAACGTTCACGCTGAGGGAGGCACGTGATGAAGGCGTTGCGATGTGGGGCACCTGGCGGGAACGTCTGGAAAAAGTGGAGGGCGGGGTGCAGATCTGGGCGCCTGCAGAGTATGACGCTATCATACAGGGGTCTGGGGAAAAGCGCCAGACCAACGACTCGTAAGAGCCGACCAACGAGTAATTCTTGCCCAGAGCGCCCGAACCCTCGGGGGAAGGGAACATCACTAGATAACCACGGTAGTCGTAGTGCTAGGCCACTTTTGAGGGGTAAAAAACGTATTTGGCATGATGTTCAGATGGCCAATGTTACGTCACAATGAAAGGGGTTAGTTGTGGTGTCGCTCATGGCAAGCGAACGGGTGCGCAAGAGAGGTGGGAGAAGACAACGCAAGGAAGGAAAGACCGCGGGAGGGATTCAATCGCAGTTGCAAGCGGCTTACCTCAGGTGCCATGGGCTTGTTGACGGGTCCCCACCTGTAGACTCACGTTAGGGCTATTTCCAGATGATGCGGTGCCAGCAAGTGTAAGACATACCAGATTTCATTTTCTGATGAGGACTCCTTTACGATTCGCTTGTCTGAGGGTGAACGGCCAGTCTTCGCGCCGGAGAATGCTGTCAAGGCGCCACTGGAAGCAATGGCCGAGCCGACTTCGTACACCTATGAAGCCCGTCAGCGATTTGATCCATGGTGGTGGCGCGCTTCGAAAGGGGTGGGTCTTACCAGAGCATCCTCGTAGAGGGCAGCGACAGAAGGGTTGGGAATCTGCCAGGCACATTAGCATCGCCCCAATTCTATCTCTAATATCCAGCCAGTAGTAGATGACGTACAATGGCAACTCTGTCGTAGTCGATATGAGCCTTGTCGTGGAGTTCGATCTCTGTGTAAGTGAGAGTCAGTCAGCGGGTGCTCGTCGGCTACCAGTCGTAAGTCGATATATCGTACCCAGTTCTGTGTGCTCAACTTCCTGCTGGGGCCTATACAACCGATAATAGTCAGTCTCTGGATGCCATAGGCTCGTTTGCATGGGATTGAACTTACTCAATGCCACCAGGATGGAGAGCCGTCTTGTTGACTTTGTTAGGAGCAATCACTGCAGAGGAGCGTCAGCACCATGCCCGCGAGTACGCAGTAGGGAAGAACAGGTCGGGCGGGAGAAGCTCACTCTTGTGGTTGTGTAGGAGAGAATGGGTATGGGAGAAGAGTTGCTGTGATCTTGGGCCTTTGACGGAGGGATCTGTGTAGGGAGAAGCAGTGCGTTGAACGGGGTCCTTCATGGTTCTTAAGCTTTTTGAAATGTTCTGACGGCTGAGCGTAGTAGGAGTTGTAATACACGATCTGATCCACCTATCGGTCGTAGACGGGCAATGCTGGAAAAGAGATGGTGTGCTAAGACGGTAGCTCGTGGAGTCTCTAATCGTGGGCCTGGGCCGAGGATATATGAAGGCTAAGGAGGGTTGGCCGGGTGGAGCCGCAGGAGTATGTTGGGCGCATGCCACTGGCTGCGCGTAGTTGCTGACGGTGATTGGACCCTGTGTCACGACTATTTCTCGGAGGCGCGGCCCCTGCACGGTCGGGAGTCGATGCATCTGTTGTCGTCCTCCAAGGGCTAGGCACTGGCTATACTTGGACAATGACATCGTGCCCCCTTGGAACGAAAACTAGTCGTCTCCATGGGCTTCTGGGGCGGGCAGCCTGGCAGCCTGGACGAGTTGCCGTCCCGAAACGACCCTTACCCCAACCTAGCCGGGGCGTGATGGAGTCCAAGTCATTAACATTGATTGGTCCCGAGGCGTAAAGAGTATTCCTCGCAATGTGGTGTGACAAAGATGCTAACCAGGGCATGCCAGAGTCCTATTGGAGCAAATCCCCTTGTCTCCCCTGTCCCCCTGCCCCCCTGTGCCCTCCCTCCCCAAACCTCCCCCAAATTGCTGCCACAATCAGAAAACTTGGGGTAGCCCACGCGACAGCACCTGCATGAGGCCCCATTCGCCCTTCACAGGCAAACAGGTCATCCATTCACGTTGGAAGCCATCACGGAACAATCATATTGCTGGTCGGGTGTTGCTGCCGAAAAATCCTCGTGAAACAGGCCGCCCAGATTGGATTCTGAGGTTCTATCTGCATCTCGCCTTCTACTTACCGGAAAAGCCTATACGAGGCGTGATTGATGCACAAGGGAAGGTACATACGTGGATGTAGCTGATCGCGAGAAGCATCCAAGGCAGGCACTTCCGTTTACCCAAGATTACCTGTAGGTATGTAGGTACTCTAACCCTTCCGTATTGTTTTCTTCCCATACAGGGTTTAGGCTAGGTCACACCCGAACTAACAAGTGGAAAGCCCCGCGATTACGTTGTATGTGGTAACAGAAAGAAGGTAGGAGGCTTATGGAGGGGCAAGATAGTGGGAATGCCATCGAAGATTGCAAGTACATATGTAAGTAGTGAGTGGTAGACGTGACACGGCAAGACGGAGAGTATTAAGCATCGATCATTGATGGACACATCATTGATGAATGGAACCCTGGCGAAATACATCATGTTGCCAGCAGCGTTGGCCCGAAGAAAATACTACATGTACCTAAGAAGTAAGCAAAATGTCACTGACGAGGATCCACACGTCGGGAAACTGCGGGCATTTGCTTTCCAAAGTTCCAAAGCGAGCAGAAGCCTGAGTTCTGTAGAGATTGGAATGGAATGGAAATAGGTGCTGGTTGATTGGGACGCGATGTGCACTAGGCACTGGGCAGTATCCTCGATGTTTGGACCCGACGAACAGGACTGGAGACGAGACTGGCGTCGGATACCCCGTCTTGATATCCTAGCTGGGCTGGGCTGCCTAAGCCTCACCACTCACTGGGCTGCTGGGGTCACCCCCAGTTACGCAGTTACGGGTACTGTCAATCTACCTATGCAATTATGGTACCTAACCTGACAGCAACTCAAACAGTCGATGTGATGAGGCTCTCAATTGCCATGCAGCCAGCCTGCAGGTCTGACACAAGTTGTCCAACATTACACATAAGTATTTGAACTAACTACAGCGTGTGTCCATTTACTCTCAACGGCCATGTTTTGTTGTTAGTTTTATCTCATCTCGTGACCAGTCTTGCTACTTCACAAGTAATAAATAGTCTGCATTTGTCTGTGGTCTCGTGAGAATTTGAAAAGCCAAAAGACACCAGACTCTCTTCATACGAGAAGCCAATGAAAGCTTGTGACTTGACGAATGGCTTGGGGCCACCTCCACGTTTTCTTCAACCGTCCTTATCCAGCTCCGCAGCCGCGCTCCCTTTGCCGAACCGGATCCCGCCATTGGATCTAGATTTCATCCCCTCCGCCCCCCCCCCCCCTTCCAGACTTTTCCCCAGCTGGGGACGTAGTTGTATTATTGAATCTTCCAACATCCCGACATTCTCCGAGTATCGCGGGGCATACTCTATATACCCCATAGTTGTACACTTACTACTAGATCAATAAAACTAATTATTTCGTCTACCCATGCCCCATGTCATAGATTGCAGACCGACTTCACTACCAAGGGCCGGGGGCTATTTACGGCACGGGTTACTTGCTACATATGTAGTGGTATATGTTATATTATGCGGGTAGTCCGTCCGTTTATGGGGCATTCGCCAGCATGCAAGTCACACAACCGTATCACTTTTCAATTTGCTTCTCGGCCTTTAGCGCAATCCATCGGCTTTGCCTGGCTTCCTTTCGACTTTGCACCCAGCCAGCTCGGCTGTCCAGGTTACGTAAATTTAGGGTAACTTACAATTGCACTTGACTTGCCAGTCACGCCAACAGTGGACGCCCAGTGACGAGGAATTTGCCATCGTGACGTCCCGCCTTGGCCATAAGCAGCCAGGGGGGCTGAGACTTGGATAGACTTGGAAGAGAGGTTACCATGGTATCGAATTTGCCAGTGTGCCAAACCATGAAGCATGTGATGAATGCATGAATTGTGAATTGCTGTTCTCGGAAAACTTCCGAGAGAAGTGACGTAAGTCGGCTACGGAGCTGCATTGCCCGACAGGCACGAAGAATCCAGCACCTTCATATCACCCTGTATAGGGCGGGGGGGGGGG